>ML431302.1:1902-31845 GCA_005239525.1 Nicotiana knightiana
CGTGTCTCCTTGTTTTATTTTGAATATGTCTTCCATTCTCTTCGCAATTTTTTGTGCACCAGAGTGTGCTTTTATAAACGAATCTGCAAGCTCAGCAAAGAGTCAATAGAATTTTCAGGGAGAAGAGAATACCAGGTTAGGGCCCCTTTGGTAAGTGTTTCCCCAAATTTTTTGAAAAGGACTGATTCAATCTCTTGTTTCGTTAAGTCGTTGCCTTTTACCCCAGTAGTGAAAGCAGTCACATGGTTGCGTGGGTCAGTTGTTCCATTATACTTGGGAACGTCAGGCATTTTAAAATTCTTGGGTATAGGAAAGGGTGCCGCACTTGGCTTCCAAGGTTGTTGAGAATATCTATCAACATCAATGCCTTTGATGATAGGTGGTACTCCAGGAATTTGTTCGATGCGATCGTTCTGCTCCTTCATCTGTTTCTGCATGGTTAGCAGTAAATTTTGTAATTCTGAGTTATTAGATATACCTGGTCTCGTTTCGAGAGATTCATTAGGAGTATCTCCTCTTCCTGAGTTTTCCAACCCAGATTGAGGATTTTCCATGGTGATGGTGTTATTGGGGGGTGGCGTCGGCGGTGTAGGTAACGATACCGGTAATCCTCTCGCAAATTCTTGCAAAGCTTGGCTCACATACTCTGCAATCATTTGCTTTACACGATCTTGTTCCGCAGTTTGATCATTATCACCATTGTTGTTATTGAATCTTTCTGGGGATTGTTCCCTCGAACCACATGGAGTTCCTGAAGGCGATGGAACTGGGGTTCCACTCCTTTGCTGGTTGTTGTCATTGGGGTTTGACATAATTTAGAGGATATCACTTGAAAAGTAAACAAAGATTATCAGATTCCCGGTAAAGGAACCAATTTGTTTAACCAAAGAATTAGACCCTTTGACTAAAGCTAATTTTTAAGATGAATACGGGTTACTGATAATCAAGGTAATGGAGAAAAATGAATAATAGACAATATTGCAGAAATATAGAAAATCGAAGTTGATTGTATTCGAGAATCAGATGCCTTTACAAGTTGTATTCCCCTCCTTTATATAGGAGATTCTTATAACGTATGACTCTTGCTATAGTTACTCATTAATGATTAATTATGATATTAATGAGGCGTTACAAAGAATAACGGTAATTGGGGTTCGGTTACATAACGTTCGAGTAATCAATTATGGGTCCTTGAATCTGCCCGTAGCTTTGTCTAGATTCATTCTGACCGTGCCTCTCTCCCGTTTTGATCAAGTTGAGTTTCCCGTGGCTGATAAGTTCGTGGGTTTACTGAANAATCAATTATGGGTCCTTGAATCTGCCCGTAGCTTTGTCTAGATTCATTTTGACCGTGCCTCTCTCCCATTTTGATCAAGTTGAGTTTCCCGTGGCTGATAAGTTGGTGGGTTTACTGAACTGTGCCTCTTTGTACCGTACCTCTTCAAATAATCACATCCAGTTGTCGCGTTTTCCTGTGTCCACATGACTGGCTGAGTTGTCAAAAGTTGGCTTATGTGTGAAACTCTTTTTTACCAATACAGTAGTACCCTTCGCGAATGTGACCAGACCTCCACGAACGCGATGAGTTATGGGACCTGAGGGGAGGGGAGTCGAGTTGTTCTTCGCGAACGCGATCACTGGGTCGCGAACGCGATGGTCAGTTGGTCTTAGCATCGCGGACGTGAACAGCACATCACGAATGCGAACGCCTTTGGGCTGCAAAGCATCACAAACGCGACAGGCCCTTCACGAACGCGAAGTAGGCCTGCCCAACGATTAAAAATAGAACCTAAAAATGGGATTAGGCCATTCTTTCATATTTTCAAACCCAAGAAGGCTTATAGGCAATTTTCAAGAGACAAGTTCTTCCCCAAAGTATTGGTAAACGATTCTAAACTATTTTCTCTCAATTACCCGTTGTTTTTCATCCCTTTTCAATAAAAAAAATCTAGGGTTTTCATGGTAGAAATTGGGGGCTTGGGTAGAATTAGGGAATTTTTCATAATTGGAATTTAGACCTCGAATTGAGGTCGGATTTCGAAACTAACTGCATGTTGGGGCTCGGGGGTGAACGGGTAGACGAATTTTGGTCCGAACCTCGAGTTTGGACCAAGCGGGCCCGGGATCGATTTTAATTTTTTTTTTTGGGAAAACCATGATTATGCATTAAAGTTAATTCCTTTAGCAATAATTAATGATATTGAACTAATTATGATTAATGATATTGAACTGATTCTAAAGGGAAAGTTGTACTTGAGCAGTGAGTGGCCTGCGAAATCGAGGTAAGTGTTGTGTCTAACCTTAGCTTGAGGGAATAGGTATTGAGTGACTACTTGCTACTTGGTTTATTGTTGAATACGATGTATAGGTGAGGTGACGAGTACCTAGACGTTGTGTTCAAGTCATAACATGCGAGTGAAAGTTGATTCTTGTTATTCTTGTTGTCTTAAAGCCTATTATCTATGATTACTGTTGTTAGTGAAATGTTGGAATATTTGTATTTGGTTCCACCGAGATGGATAATATTGTGAATATTGAGTAGAGATTGAAATGGTAAATGGTGATAGAAACTATGACGAAATACTGATTTCTTATGAAATTCCTCTTATACGTTGTTAATGATTCTGTGACTGGTGCGGAAGAGAGTAAAGCACGAAGGCTGATGCCGTGCATAATTTATTTAAATTGTGAGGAAGAGTGTAAAGCACGAAGGGTGATGCCGTGCATAATTTATTTAAATTGTGAGGAAGAGTGTAAAGCACGAAGGGTGATGTCGTGCATAATTTATTTAAATTGTGAAGAAGAGTGTAAAGCATGAAGGGTGATGTCGTGCATAATTTATCTATATTATGAGGTGAGAGTAAAAGCACGAAGGATGATGCCGTGCATTCTTATTTATAATCTGGTGAGGATGAGAGTAAAATCATGAAGGGTGATGTCGTGCATTCCTATTTATTATTTGGTAAGGCTGAGAGTAAAAGCACGAAGGGTGATGCCGTGCAAGTTTCCTTTCTATTTTAATTGCTTAAATTGTTGTTGATCACGACCTATTTTTGTCTTATTGTATTTCTCACTCCTTATGTTAAATTCCCCACTGTATGCTCCCTTCCCATTATTTGTTGTTTACTTTTCTTTGATCGTTGTTGTTTCTACTAGCATGATTATACATGTCCAGGTTTTGTTTGTGGTGTCCTATTCTAGCATCGTCACTACTTCGCCGAGGTTAGGCTCGACACTTACCAGTACATGGGGTTGGTTGCGCTGATACTGCACTCTGCACTTCTTGTGCAGATCCAAGTTTAGGTCCGAGATGAGTTCGAGTTAGAGATAACACTTCCGCACGGAGACACGAGGTAGATCTGCCGACGTCCGCAGATTCCTGGGTCTCTTCCTTATTATTCAGTTGTTCTTTTCTTTAGTTCAAAACAAATATAAATTTTCTTTCAACCAAATACTTGTAGTAAATTCTTAGTAGTTCGTGAATTTTGACTCCAAACCTTGGGTAGTTAGGCATTAGTATTAGTTTCGCAGTATCGCTTTACTATTTCACTTACTACTTTTGGTATCGCATATTGGATGGTAGTAACATTTCTTATATGTCTTAATTATTTTAATGTTGTAACCCTCTAATGTTGGCTTTCCCAGCAAGTATAACGTTAGGCGCCATCACGGTCCCGACGGTGGGAAATCGGGTCGTGACACCAACCGGACAGATTGGTCGAAGAAACTTGATGATGCTCTTTAGGATTATAGGACAGTTTACAAAACACCAATTGGTATGTCTCCGTATCGGTTAGTGTTCGGGAAAGTTTGTCACCTTCCGGTGGAACTTGAGCGCAAGGCTATGTGGGCATTGAAGAAGCTTAGTCTTGAGTGGGATGTCGCCGCCAACTTAAGGGTGGGACAATTGAATGAGCTAGATGAGTTCCGGTTCCATGAATATTCAAGTTTGTCCTTGTATAAGGACAAGATGAATTACCTCCATGACAAGTATATCCGGAATAAAGAATTCAAAGAAGGCAATCTTGTGCTATTGTTCAATTCTCAGTTGCGGATGTTTCCGGGAAAGTTGAAATCCAAGTGGAGTGGCTCATTTGAAGTTGTGCATGTGACACCCTTTGGTGCATTAGACTTGAAGAAAAAAAATGATAAAGTGTTTAGAGTCAATGGTCACCGGTGAAATATTATTTTTGCAAGGTTGATGACGGTCACGTTGTGGCGTTGCTTCATTTCAAGTGATTGATGGTAACTTGCGTCATGTTGCGACGTTAAATCAGGCGCTTCTTGGGAGGCGACCCATGTTTCTTTTCAATTTTTATTTTATTTTTTCTTCCTTTTAGATAGGTTTTTGTAATGAGCTAACTAGTTTTGAAGTGTATGCAGGAATGGGTGTGAATTGCAGGACTTGCAAGAAAAATTTGATAAGTGTCACAAAAGTGCGGACAGCACAATCACTCTGTGGCCGCACAATTCTATGTGCGGTCGCACAACTGGAAGACCACAAGTGCATGCTCTCTGAAGTTTGGCCTGTCAAATTTTATTAACAAATTGCGGCCGCACATAAAATTATGTGGTCCGCACAAACTTTGTGGCCGCACTCACTTTCATGTGGACCTCAACACTTCTTCAAAGGTAAAGGTAAAGAGTGCGGACCGCACTCAAAATTGTGCGGCCGCACTCAGGTAAGTTCTGCACCAACTGGGTCAACCTATAAATAGGACCTCCATGTACTGTTCACTCTTTTCTCTCTCTGAACTCTGAAACCCTAAGCAAGAAAAATGCATATCCCAATAGTTCTCAAACTTCAAGCATTTCATCTGTGTATATTCTCACATGCATCCCTCATTACTGGTATGTTCATTACATCTTTAGATTTTTCATCTTTTCTTAATTTTATTCTTTTTTCTAGGGTTATTTTCATCCCTAAAAATGTCAATAAATATTCATTCTTTCTTAGAATCATGTGGGTAGTATTTGAAATGTTAATTGGGTCCTGGGTAAATTGCGAATCATGTTTAATTGCTCAAATCTTGTCTAATCTGTGAGAAAAGTGCATGAAACGTAAAGCAGTGCCGCGTAATTTTAAATTGTGCGGCTACACAAGTGTGCGGTCCGCAGATGTTAGAGTTAGGGTAAAGTGGTGCTTGAAATGTGTGGACCGCACCCACAATTATGCGGTCCACAGTGAGTTTATGCGGTCCGCAACAAATTTGTGCAGTCTGCACTGCTGAATGATCAAAGAACCCAGTAGTCTAAACCTGGGGCTATGCGGCCGCACTCACTTTGGTGCGGTCTGCACTTTTGGTTGTGCGCCCGCACTGTGAAATTATGCGGTCCGCACTCGGCTGCCTGCGGCAACACTCACTTTGTGAGGTCCACACTGCTTCTTCTGAGTCTGCTTTATTGCAACTATCAAGCATGCATCTGTATACATTATGAGCCTCAATTCTAACTGATTCCTATTTCTATGTGTTGCAGACAATGGTTAGATCTCGTGGTTGAGGTGATACATCAAAAGGGAGGGGTGAGCCCTCCCTGGGCCGAGGCCAAGGCAAAGGCAAGAGTAACCTACCACTTGCCATTCAGAGAACCATAAGCAAGAAATAAACCACCAAAAGAGTTCTCGAACCCTCTAACACTAGTGAATATGCCCCGTCTAGGGAAGCTTCAGTGGGTAACTCTCTACAAGCACAGCAGGATACCCAATCCTCCACCTCAGCTAGTTCTGTTGATGGGTTCAGATGTTGGTAGCTAGGGTTCAGAGCCCTCTTCTACACACTATACTCTCGCACCAATCAATATAGATGATGATGATGATGTCCCGGATGATGGGAAGACAGATTCATTAGCTTGACTACCTTCAACAGGTTCAGAGAGTGGTGGCCACAGAGATCGCTCACACTTGAGTTCCAGTTCTTGATGAAGGATTTGGACATTCACAATCCAGATGTCCTCAGATAGTTCCGGGAGCGAAAGTGATGGAAATGGTTCACCCAAAGTGTCCTCAAGGCAAATGAGCACTTGGTTAAAGAATTTTATGCCAATGTGGCTCACATAAAGAAGGGTACCAAGATAACAAAGGTGCAAAATCTGAAAATCTGATTCGGCTCCTGTGCTTTGAACTCATATGTGGGATTTGAAGAAGTGGAGGCAATCCAATACTTGGAAAAGCTTGCATTGGGAGATGCAGCTCGGTCGTTGTTAGCAGAGATTTTGGCTGCTCGAGGACCACCACCTCTGTGGCTCACAGCAGGGGTCCCAATAATCCGGGCCACCCTAAACTTTGAAGCAAAAGGGTGGCAAACTTTCGTATGCAACCGCATTGAGCGGTGCTTAAATGAGAACAACCTCCCACTTCTCCGAGCAGTCCTGGTAGCTTCGATTATGGCTGGGTATCCGATTAATGTGGGTTCCATCATGTCCACCAACATCACCTTAGCTGTCCAGAAATATGAGAGATCATACTCATACCTGAACTTCCTCACTAAGTATTTCAATGATCAAAAGTTGGAGCCTAGGCAGTATGATACAAAAGTAAAGGCCAAGAAGCCTTTATCATGGTACCACCTACAGGATGCTGACAACCTGAAGTTCAAGGGTAAGGCAACTACCTCTGTTGGCCAGCCTGAGGAGCCAAGGGTAGTAGTTATGATGCAGTTACTGAGCCTTCCACAGATAACATGCCTTCTACAGTATCTGTGTCACCGCCTTCTTCGTCTAGACCATCAGCTCCATTATTAGTGCCAGCTTCATCCACTTATCCACAGACTATGTTGTGAGTCTCCCAGACATTGGCGAGTCTCAACAACTGAATGCAGGCAGCTACTTCAAAGTTGTCTGACATATCCAGTGTTGTTGCAGCACATTCCTCTGCCCCAGTAGTACCACAAGTACCTCCATCAGTGGAGGAAACATTGAAGAAGATTCTGGACAACCAGAAGACCATTATGGAGACTCTAGTGGCGCATGGGGAGTTCATTAAGGAGTTGGGAAAGCAAACAAAGAATATGTGGAAGTCTCAGGCGTCGAAGAAGTCAGTGGAGAGATTGAGAACAGATATTTCCAAGAATAAATCTGCTGGAGATCTATCATTGGACCTGCTTATGGAGCCAGCAGCACAGGAAGCACAATCAGTACTCAAGGCATCAGAGGCAGCAGCTAAGGGTGTCTAATGGGTGGGCCGGTTACATTTTTTTTACCAAACGGGTTGCGGTTACGGGTTCTTACCGATTAATTGTTAACGGGTTTAACGGGTTGTGGCTTATCCGGGTAAAACAAACTCGTGCGGGTAGGGGCACTGCCGGGCCGGGTTTCATTCTTTTTAAAAAAAATTTCATGTTTTTGTACATGTATTGTAATTTATATAAAATATAAAGTAAACTATATAAAGATAACAATGATTATGGAAAAAATTGCACTTATAAATTGCAAGTGCAACATGTATTTCAAATTTTCAATTTTCTAATTTCAAATTTCAAAATTGAACTCTTACAACTTACAAGTTACAACTAAGTACTAAATTCGACAAGTAGTAAATTCAAAGGTTTTGCATTGCCCTTGTAAGTTCTTCATAATCAATATGAACTGATTGTCCTTCTTCTGGAGTGTTAAATTCAGATGGGTTACCATGTGTTAATATATCTCCAAGTTCCTCGTCTTCTGGGCTATCAATATCTTCACGTCCTTGATTTCTTCGTTCCTATCTAATCCAATCTCTGAAACATACTAAAACTTCCAAAGCATTGCTTCCCAATGAGTGACGGGTGTCTCCTAGTTGTTGTCTTGCTTGACTAAATGCACTCTCTGATGTAACAGTTGAAATTGGCACTTTCAGCACGTCCCGAGCCATAGCGGAAAGAACAGAAAATTGCTTTTCATTCTCATGCCACCATCCCAACGCTGAAAATTCCTTTGTGCGAATCTCCTTTTGCTTCTGCAAGTAGAATTGAAGTTCATCAATGTTTCTGCTACTGGTTTGAGTTGTAGCAAATGTAGAAAAAATATTATAACTATCAACTATTTCATCATCATTCAAAGTAGTGGAACCTGAAGAAGTGGCACACTGCATAGTGGGATTAACATTGGCATTAACAACAATAGAATCAACTATACTTGCATAATTATTATATAATTGTTGTAAATTATCATTTAGTTTGTTCATACAAGCAAAAATATCTGGGGTTTCAGTTGCTCCAACCTCCATGTAAGTATATAAAGCATTGATTAATTGGTGACAATCAGCCATCTTAATAGAAGGATTTACAACAGCGCCAATTAAGTAAATCTGAGGAATTGGAAAGAAATATTTTTTGAATTTATCTTGCATTTCTTCAACAACAACCGTATATTTTTCTTTCTTCTTAAATTCAAAGAATAGAAAAGCAATATCAGCTATATGTACTAAAACCATTGTAATAGTAGGGTAGTATGCTCCAAAAAACTCAACAGTAGCTATATAAAATTTATGTAAAAATTGAATAACATCATTAATGACCTCCCAAGTAGCAGGTGTTAACATACGGTTTCTATCAGTACAATGCGCATTAGCAACTTCAGTTATTGGAAATCTATATTTGTAGCAACATTTTAAAAATATGTAAGTATAATTCCACCTAGTAACAATTTCGTCTGGCATGAATCTTGGTTTAAGGTTATACTGGGTACACTTATTCTTAAATTAACGAAATGAGCTTTCTTGCAGGAATATTGGGAAACGAGCCAACGAATAAAAATCAACTCAAAAAGGAATCAAAATTGGACAAGGATCAAAATAGGGCAAAAATGCTTACAGTGCGGACCGCACAATACTGTGTGCAGCCGCAAATAAGGAAGACGCATGTCCGATTAAGCTTCAGAGTATGCAGACCGCATAATTTTGGTACAGTCGCAGAATAGAGATTCAGAGAGTTAGAAAATTAGGCAACTGAACATATGCGGACCGCACCATTATTGTGCGGCCGCAGGACTACAAGTGCGGTCGCACTCATTATTATGCGGCCCGCAAACAATCAGAATTAGAGAGCCTTGAATTGAAGTTGTGCGGACCGCACAATTATTGTGTGACCGCAGAAGCAGGTCCAAGTCCCAGCCCAAGTCAAGTGTGCGGCCGCACTCAGAAATGTGCGGTCCGCACAATTATATGAAATGTGGCCGCATCCCACTTTTATGCGACCGCAAAAAGACCAGATGACCAGTCAAGCTCAGGGTGCGGACCGCTCAGAATTATACGGTCGCACAACCTCCGCAGGGGCATTATGAGCTATTTTCTTTACTGTTTTGAGTAATTTTATACTACATTAGCTTCCAAACATTAGATCTTCTTTCCATAACTAATTATTATGTATTTTATCTTAATTTCTTCTTTATTTTCTTTATTTTCCATGAGTAGCTAAGTTTCTAGCTAGGGTTGTGACCCAACCCTAGTGTGGGTTCTTAATGGGTCTTTGATTTAGGGCTTGTTTGTGATTGGGTTAGTGATATTTAGCCTAGTTCTTGCTTGAATTCAAGAATTAATGGTTGCAAACTGACTTAGTCTCTACTTGAGAAAGAGAGACTAAGTCTAGGAAAACTTGGCTAGCAAGAAATTGGGGTGAACTCAAGAAATTGATAGCCCCAATTAAAGGGTTGAATCTAGAGATAGTAAGACCCATCTTGAGCATTTATCACTTGTTTTTTGCAATACCCATTGATCTTGAGAAATCCAAATCGGGCAAAATCACTCAAACTACCGAGAGGTATAGAGTGAGTAATCGAGTGTGATTGTTGTATTACAACCCCGACCAATCAAACTTGCACTAGAGTTTACAACCCATTAGGTAACCACCTAGGTGGAAGTCACGACCCTAGATCCTTTTATCATTTGAAAAACAACCAAAACCAAAAATATTGTCTATTAGTTTTATAATTGAAATCAATAGATCAAAGTAGAAGTAGAAACAACAAACAAGAATGTGGAAGAGTAATTTAGGACATATCATACAATTACACTAAATATATACCTAATCCCAATTCTAACTCCCTATGGATTCGATCTCGACCTACGTCGAGTTTTATTATTTCATCGACCGCCTCACTACCAAATTGTGGTGTGAGTTTGGGCTAGAAGCTACATTGTTGCCCATAATATATCTGGCTTTATAATTCACCTCTGTACCACACACTTGATTTGCATACTGTCCAATATTGATTCCCTTCTTTTTGGATTTGAAATCCGGAGGATATCCAACTAGCTTATAGCAATTTTTCTTTATATGTCCCTTCTAGTAGCGATACTCACATTGAACTTGACTCTTCTTTGGTTTGTAGTTTCCAGTATTATTTGTATTCTTACTGCTATACATTGCTGCATTCTCCAAGGCTTCAAAAACTTGAGCTACTTGTTTTATATTTGCAAGGTTTCTTTGGCTTTTCTGATCAACTAACATAGAATAGGCCTTATTTATACTAGGCAAAGGAGACATCATCATGATTTGGCTCCTTGACTGAGAGTAGGAATCATTTGAAATTGAAGGAGCCTTTGATATTCAAAGGGTTGAGCATACTTCCTTGACTCAGGACAAGGACAGCCAGGACATGGCATAAGACCATCAAACTCATCCCAAAGCTCTCTTAGTTTGGAGAGATAATCAGTTATAGTCATAACTCATTGAGTCAAAGTATGAACCTCCTTATGTAGGTACAGAATTCTGGAACCATTTACTTTATCAAATCTCTCTTTTAAATCTTCCCAAACTTTATGAGCACTAGATGCATATAGGGCATTACTTGGCAAACCCGGCCTCACAACATTCATTATCCATAACAAAATAATAGCATTCACTTTCTCCCACAGATCATGGAGTTCAAGCTCAAACTTAGACTTAGGAAACCTAACATCGACAAATCCTAATTTACTCTTACCTAGCAAGCCAATTCTCATTGCGCGACTCCACAAACCATTGTTATCAGATCGAGTAAGTTGAAGAGAGATCAGAGAATTACCTGGTGTGTCGGTTGGCTGTAGATACAGAGGATGATTACGATCAATGGTAGGGAAGGAGGTACTAGTCATGAAATTGCCATTCGCTGAGGTCATAGCATTATGAGTAGGAGTATTATTGTTGATTTGATCGTCTTCAACTGCCATTGTTGATTGGGAATTGGCTTCACCGAACACAATTTTCAAACCCTAGCTTCGATCGAGAATTGCTCTGAGACAATTCGGCACCTCAAATTGCAGAATAGAAGCAACCTACATGAAGAGACTCGTTCGTAAACTTGCTTAGGTCCAAATCGATGGCTCTGATACCATGTTAACAACCATGGAAATGGTGATCAAAGATAACATGAAGAAGAATCTAGAAGGAGAAAATGAAAGAAGAATGAGTCGAACCACTTCACTTCATTTTCCAAAAACTGAGTTTTGTACGATCTCCAGTATTTAAAAAACTAATTGACTTTAACACTAACCGACTTTCACTAACTCCTAACTAACTAACTCTAATCAATATTACACTTAAGCTTAATTGTAGTTAGCTATCAGCTTGTCACTTAGCTGCTAGCCAACAGTAAATCCATCCAAATTTGAGATCCATACAATGATACCTATGATATTTAGTGCTATAGCCCAAGAATACCCAAGGGGAAGTGTGAAATTCAATTTTTTATTTGTTATACGGACGAAATATGGAAAACATAAACAACCAAAAAAATTGAGAAATTGATAATTCAGAAGCATCTTGTAAGCTAAATCAAAGGGAGAGAGACCTTGGTTAGGTTGGGGAGGGAAGACGATTGATAGGATAAATGGCACATCCAACAAAAATGGACAAAGTTTGGATGACATGAAACTATGGGCATTAGATTGAGTCGAGTCTCAAATATATGACGATTTTTTTTGCTCAACTTTTTCTTGTTGTTCATGAATGTGAGGACAAGAGAACCTGTGATGGATCTCAAACTTGGTGAGAGTGGGTGTGAGAACCCTAAATTCACCACTCCATCTATTTGAATAGCTTTTATTTTAAAGTTAAATTCATTTTTAATAAAAAAATTTAATTACAAAAATAAGGCACGAACATCAAGTTTCTTGAATAAAGGGAAACCCTATATAAGATTAGTTCAGTTATTCATAACAACTACTCTAGAAAATAATTATGTCCTTCGGAAGAAAAAAAATAGGAATGGACCCAAAATTATTTTCCTTCCTTGAATTTTCATATATATATATATATATATATATATATATATATGAGATACAAATGGAAGAAGGGTTAGAGGAGTTATTGTTGAGTTTAAGCTTCTTAGAGCTTAAAAGAGGGTAAATGCGAAATGGAGGGGAAAATCAATAAAAAATTGATTTTTCCTCCTTGACAAAGGGACATTGTCCCATATTAGAGGAGAAAAAGACTTTTGATTGGTATATATGCAATTGTTCTTCTTCTAGCTCTTAAAAAATTAAGAAGAAGGCAAGCCTCGCGCCGTCGCTTGCTCGGCTCGGCTTTGATTTCGGTCAAATGATTGATTGATTAATTATTTGAACCAAATTTATTTGTTAATATTGGTTAAACGGTTATTCAATTTTCCTCTATTTTAATTTTCCCGTTATAATTTGGCGGTTTGCATAAATGGCTGTTTTATAAAACAGTCATTCTGATTTCTCCTTCTTCTTTCTGCATTGGTTTAACAGAAACGAAAGCAGTAAGTGTGATTTACTAATGTTCTTTGCGTTCGTTGTCATTGGGGTTTGAAGTACCGGTACACCAGTGAGGGTAATCCGTTCTATCCTGGGAGAAAATAATCCTAAACCTCGGGTACTAGGAGGGGATTAAGTTACTTAAGAAAACAGTGTGAATTCAGTGGGCTCGGAATAATTATGTTCTTCTACATATTTGTTTTTAATTATAGCATTTTTATTTTTTGAATATATTTTTGAATACAAATTGTTAACAGTTATAATACAACTCAACAACTAAGAGCAGCTATTTTGACTGTATCTTCACATAAAATAATTCCGAAATTATTTCGTAATCTCCTTTTCACGTAAAATCTAGATTACTCCATTAGTTGTGTATAGTTTATGATCAAAAGTATTTCAATGTATATAATACAATAATGTCAAAACTTAACCTGCATTCATGATAGCCTCTGAGGTTACCGTCCACGATTAAAATATACAATATGGCATGCACCCAAAGTTATCCAAATTTTACATGTGAAGATGTGAAGAAAGAATGCAATCGATTCTTCTATCGTATACTCCCATTTCTCTAATCAATGGTTTATTTGTAACTTTAGAGTATCGAAGTTATTAAATTAAATGTATTCTAGAAAAGAAGTTGACTATTTGCATGGGGTGAGCAAGGGAAAAGACTAATTTAGAACATTTGTGTTGAAGCTATTCTACTATTTCCTCAATTTCAATTTAGCTGTCTTACTGAAGAATGATATATTTTTATAATTAGTACGTATTTTAGCGTGGGCACTCTCATTTCATCAACACCACATTAATTATATGATGACATGAAATATTTAAAATAATAAGATTCAAAAGATATTTTTGATATGGTATACACAGTTTTAGTTTAAAACCATCAAATTCAAAAATCTTTTTTACTTTCTTAATTTCATGTCTAGTAAAACTAAAACACATAAAATGAATGGAAGGGGATATTGTTTTTTGATTTTGGCATGTCTGGTCACTGGTGCGAGGATAGGAAGGAAAAGATTTGAAAACTAATTAGTACAGTGTCAAATATTACAACTTAAAATGTAACAGTTCTATCGATAATTATTATGCAATTTTGAAAAGCATTTTACATAATTCAAAGGCTAAGGGGCTTATAATGCACTATTATTATGAAACGGAGATATCATGCGACTAAAATAGACATACTAAAATTGGTGAAGTGTTATAAAATAATGACCGTAAAGTAAATAAACCAAAGATAAGTATAGAGAGTGTGTGATATATTATTCAACTTCAAACTGATGTACATAATGAACTGAAAACTACTCTATTTATAGAAGAAAGGAAGCAGTTGCGAGACTTTTCAAGAAGTAATTGCAAGGCTTTTCTTGAGCTGCTTGTAAGTTGTCTGCATGAGCTGTTCGCAACCTGTCTGTTTAATAAGAAGCTACTGCAAATCATTTCAACGAGTTGCTTTCAACCTACATGTATCAGCTGATTGTAGATAAACTACAACGGGGTACTAAATGAATAATTTTCTTAAAGAAAATTATTTATAGCGGAGTATTTAATGGACATCCACAATATAATAATTTCATAACATGAAGTAAAATGTTGTATGTTATTGTACTTTTAAGTATTCAACTTATTAAAATTTTCTCATACTCATGCAAAAGTGAATTTATACTACTAGAAATATTGGAAATGGGGTGGGCGGAGAACCTAAAGCCTAAGAAAAGTCGAAGATACGTTAATAGAAGAAACACATGCAAATCACATTATATTGTTGCCTATCATTGTGAGTGCATGGCTGCAAATACAAAGCATTAACTTCCTAGCTGGTTCTTGATGTGGACCTACAAATGATTGAATGTAAAAAAACAAAATAAAAAGCTATCAAAGGCATGAATGATTAACTAAAAGTAAAAGAAAAGGTAAACAGTGTAATTATAAAAGAATTGTTAGTACGAGAATTCAACATTTAATATATGTATATAAATAAAATTAATATTATTTATATATGTCGTGTAATTTTTGTGCGAAAGGGGTTCGAATGAACCCGTCCTTCCGCTCACCTAGTTCCGTCCCTGTCCCGCACTCTTTATTTATCCATTTGATATCTGAAAATAACTAGCTTGATTTAGATTTGCATTGCATAAGTTCATTAAAGAAGAAAACGTTCTCTATTATAAATTTTTTTGATTTTGAAAAAACAAATCTTTAATTAAAATTGGAGGAGTCACATTCACTCTACGACATCTCCTGACGATAATTGTTAGTCCCATTTGGATTCAAAACTTTTTACCAAAAGTTAAGAAGGATTTGGATGAATAGGAAGGTATTAATTAAGGAAAGAATGTCTGAATGGGCATTAAAAACCCTCTCTACCTAAAATGATCCAAAAAGAGACACAAATTATTTTAGGAAAATTGAAGAAACGATGACACAGCATTGAGGTTGTGCATTAGAAGACGAGGGATATTATATTATTTACACCACCCGGTGCAAGTTTGAGTTGGAAGCTTGGATTTAGTGGAATAACGGTTATGATATTTTTTAATTTAGTAAAATTCAATTTCCACCCTTCAAGTTTGATATAAGAAACATAGACACTCCCCAGGTTTTTGTAAAGACAAATACCTCCATTCCTTGATAAGAAGACTATTATATATTTATTTTTATTTTTAAAAGTTGGAGGTGGAAAAAAAAGACTATTTTGCTATCATGTCTACACTTTTTTCACTTGCATCTAAATTCTCCTTTATTTGACTTAAATTTTTGTGTCAGTTGATTTGATTATTATTTCAATTATATATCATTTTTGTCAAATAAGACAATAAATTTCAACCCTCTCCTCCTTCTGTCCCCTCGTCACTTCCCTTTAATACATGTGTCTATAAAAAGCCAAGTAAGTCATTGATCACGCCCAACTCTAGTCCTAAAATGGATGAGCGACTGATGCAATATAATCCGGTCTAAAAGTTCGAAGTCGAATCCCAAAGAGAAATAAGATTTAGCTACAACCATTCACTATCACTAAGAAGACAAGTTTGAATAATTCCTAAGTTATAAATATAAAGATTCTTATTTTAAACTAATTAACTAACAAATTAAAGAAGTGAAGTAACAACTAAAGATCCTAAGGGTTGGAGACATGATTAAGGAGGTCTAGAGTTATGATTTTTCCAATTTTCGGAATCCTTCCCGCTATGTCTCATATAGTTTCGCCTTAGTATTCTCTACCGATCGTGAGTACTTCGGGTGTCATAATTCTCTTCCTAGCAACTACCGCAATTTACTAGACATATTCTTCCGGACTATGCTAACTAGCACTAATTCACCGCTCACTAAAATCGCACCAAGGTTTCGTTATTCCTAATCTCACATTTAAACCCTTCGTATTGATTCCTCACATACGTTAGGAGTGTTGTTGTTCAACAACTACCTAAATATGTACCCTTTTCCAAGCAATACATAATAAATAAGCAAAGTTAATTGAGAGCTCTTCAATCAACTGAAACAAGCACGTAGTTAAACAAGTAGAGAAATTCAAATGCTCAATTATATAAAAACGTAACAATAATTCATCCTCCAAAAGGTTCCATCAAAACCCTAGATAAGAAATTAGCTATTCATGCTAGTATGTAAAAATACAATACTAGAATTCATAACAATGGAGAAATAGGAAGAAAAGAGGAAGAACCATGAAGTTGAATCCTTCTCCTGCTCCACGCGTATTCTGGCCTCCCAAAAGTCATCTCTCTCTCCAAAGTAGTGTCTCCCCCTTCAAAATCACGTTTTAGGATGTATTTACAGCGACTAGGGTTTTTATGGGGCAGATTTTTCTTCTCCTATTTCGGATTGGAGAAGCTAGTTTCTTCTGCTCCGATTCCGATCTAGCGAAGTGAACATCGCTTCGCTATTTGGGATTTTTTCTGGTTTCTTCTGCTCCAGTCCCAGTCTGGCAAAGTGAACCTCATTTCGTTGTCCGAGATTTTCTCTGGTTTCTTCTACTCCGATCCCGTTCTGGCTAAGTGAATCTCACTTCGCTGTCCGAGACTTTTCTGTTCAGATCTTTTTTCACCAATTTTCTCCCATATGATCATTTTTCGCGTAAGTTGGTTCCTACACATAAGGAATACGAATGCACATATTTTTCACTTCAAATATATGGATCAAGGTTTGGAGTTAGAGGGTTGCTGAAGCTGCGAGTCTTCTGGTGCAATCGCACCTGCGAAGCGTTGATCGCAGGTGAGAGCAAGGGAGTGCAGGTGCATCCATGAGAGGAGTGTGCAATTATCGCAGGTGCGGAAGAGGTCCCGTAGATGTGGATGCGCATCTGCGCGAGGGCGACCACAAAAGCGGATTTGGTTAGGCAGCAGGGGCGTCGCAGAAGCGAAGAAAGTTCGCAAATGTGGCCTTGCATGTGCGAGGCTAGGACCGCAGGTGTGAGAGGTCGCCAGTTAAGTTTGTTCCGCGAGAGCGTGGTTTTCTCCGCAAAAGCGGATGCGCAGGTGCGGAAATGTCTGAGCGGTGTTTAAATTCGAGGGTTTTCGAGATTTACATCATTTTGGACATTTCAAGCTCGGGCTTAGGCGATTTTTGAGAGGGATTTGGAAGGGATTCTTGAGGTAAGTCACTTGTGGTTATTTTTATTCAATAATTATGTTTTCCCGTTGGATTTCCCATCTAGTTTGTGTGTTTTTGAGGTGGAATTTAGGAGTTTGAAGCTAGGGATTTGGAGAGTTTAATTTAGGGATTTGAGTGACGATTTGGTGTCGGATTTTGTTAAATAGACTTGTGGTTGAATGGACTTCCAGATTTTGTGACTTTAATTGAATTCCGAGACGTGGGACCGGGGCAACTTTTGAGTTGACTTTTTGATTAAGAATTTAGTATTTTCTTATGGAATGGATTCCTTTAGCTCGTGTTGATTGTATCGAACTGTTTGTGGCTATATTCAAGGCATTCAGAGGCCGTTTCGCAAGGCAAGGGCGTGTTGGAGTATAGATTTGCACGGTTTGAGGTAATTAACACTTCTAAATTTGGTTCTGAGGGTATGAAATCATGAATTACGTGTTATGTGATTGGTGCTGAGGTGACTCACACACTAGGTGATAGGTATGTGGGCGTGCACCGTAAGAATTGTGACCTGGTTGATTCCATGGAACCATATAGTTGATTAATCTTGTCGTTACCCGTATTTTCACCATGTGTTAGAGAAATTAAGTTGTTGTTATGTTAGAAATCATGCTTAGGCTAGGTGTTGGTACTGTAGGGACCCACATAGGTTGTGTTACATGCTGAATTCTTTGTTAAACTGCCATTTTGTACTCAATCACAATTTGTACTTGCATATTATACCTCAGTATTTGTTTTCTCTTATTGATACATTATAATTGTTTGGGCCGATTATCATAAATCATGTGAGCCCGAGAGATTGGAGAAATTGATGACTGAGTGAGGTCGAGGGCATTATTGTGAGGATATTTATGGGATTGGGTTGCACACCACATCATGTTTATTGATTCATGCCATGATTGGCTCATATTAGCGCTTGGGCTGGAATTGCCCCTCCTGAGTCTACACATCCACAGTGGGCGCAGGTACCTATTGAGCACGAGTGTCGCGCGATTGGGAGGATTGAGTGGTTGTGAAGATGGAGTGACTGTGAGGATGGAGTGAATGGGAGGACTGAGTGACTGATACTCTGAGAGTATGCACTTGATTTCATTACTGTTTGTACATCAGTTGGCATATATATCTGTCATGTAGCTCATGAGGAGTGAAATATCCTGTTTCAATTGAACTTGACATGATTTAACTATCTTGGCTTTAACTGTCGAATTTGAAAGCATTCCTACTTCCATGTACTATAATTCTGTAATTGAAATGTACCGTGAAGTTCGTCACTACTTTCAGTCCAATAGTTAGTCTTGTTACTTACCGAGATGGTTGTACTCACGCTACACCTTGCACTTCATGTGTAGACCATGGTGTTTCAGGACACGGTGGGTGCTGATTATCTGAGCAGCTTAGTCATTCGGAAATTTCGAGGTAGCTGCCCAGCGTCCACACTCCACAGACCTTGACCCTCCTTCCCTATTTTTCAGCTTTATGTATTTAGTTTCAGTTTTTCATAGACAATATTTCAGACTTATGTTGTATAGACACTCATGTACTCAGTGACACTCTGGTTTTGGAATTTCCTTATTGAGTTTTAATCTTCTATCCAATTATGAGAGCTTTAATTATTTAAACTTGTTTTAGATCTTTTTTTTTTTTAAAGTGTTGGAAATATATGAGGTGTCAGTTTACTAGTACCATATTAGGGCCCATCACGACGGGCTAAGTTTTGGATGGTGATAGCAACTCACACAAGAATCAAGGAATACTTATGGTGATGGGTACTGAGATCCTGTCTAGCGTCTATCAAGATTTCAGTAAATGGAAAGAGATCAAATAGAATTTTTTTTCCACTGAAATTTAAATCATGATCTTTAAAGATTGCACTTAATTTATCGACTATTTAGTCATATCTTTAGATGGTAAATCTAAATATTTTATCCGTAAATATCTAGATGTAAGCTTCATGAATTTTTTAACTTTTATTACTAAAACTAATAATATCATTAAAAACTAGACAACATAAGAAACATTATTTGAATAAAATGCGTATAGTTCAGATGAAACAAGCGATATTGTTACAAAACAACAATAATAAATCCAATAAATTTTTACAAATGTGGTTTAGGAAGGGTAAGATGTACTAAGGCCTAGTTTGTTTGCACTTAATGGAAGTTTAAATCTTAATCATTCAGATTTCAGACATTAAGTGTGTTTGTTGTAAAGTTTGAATATTAATCATTCAGATCTTAATCATTAAGTTTGTTTGTTTTTTTACTTCACAACCACATAATGGGTCTTATTAGGTCTATATAATTAAGATCTATAACAAAGACTTAATTTAATTAAGATGCTATCATCCACATTCATTATTAATTGCAACCACCTCATACCATTATCCACTATTACCATGCCACCCACCACCACCGTCACCTCCTCCTGCTTAAGCATAGCTGCCACCATTATCGACAACCACCACCCAGAACCCCCACTATCCCCACCATCATCATTCTAATCACAACCACAAACTCATCTACCTCAACTACCATTACTAACTACCCACATTATCATCAACAACCATAGTCGGCATTGTCCACCATTATAAACCACCACCATCTTCCTCAATCACAACCACAACCTCCACCAACCATCATTATTAATTATTATTGACCACCACTATTCTCAACCATAATCGACATCACTACCAATTATCACTAGCTACTACTCAGAACCACCACCATCAACCAAAATCACCACCAACCACCGCATCTAGTCGACATTCACAAGCAACCGTCGTTAGCCATCACCACCACTAACAATCATATATATATTTGAAAAATATTAGATTAATTAGTATTTTATTTGAATTTTATGTATATTAATTTTCAAATAAAGTATACATTCAGATGTTAAAAACCAATAGTATTAATCATTTAGTATTCAGATCTTAATACACGTTTTAATATTCAGATATATATTCAGATTCAGATGTCTTAATTTCAATGCACATTTTGATATTAAGATAGTGTATTCAGATTCAGATATCTTAATCTTAAAAAAAATGAGACTTAAGCCTTGCCTCTATCTTGAGAGGGTAGAATGATTGTTTTCGACAGACCATCGACTAAAGAAAAGATGAAAAGAAGCCGGAATAATAAATAGTAACGACAATAAAATATTAAAAAGACTGAACTAAGATAGCAAAAAAAATATTTTACTTCCATCATGTGTAAAAATAGTTTCTAATCATAAGTGACTAAATTCACACTTTTCACCTTTAGGTAGAAATATGTTTCTTCAATAAATCAAAATGATCGAACATTGAAAAGTAATGATTTTTCTCAATTAAACTCTGAGCTTTATTTACTTATCACCCCCAATCTTTCTAATATATCAAAAAGCACCTCATACTTCCTCTAATTGAAACTACACCTCCCCCAAAAGTGTCTATTTCCTTTTTTCGTTTCCAAAGAATCATTTGCCGACTTTCCGCACATTCCAATTCTCCTGCAATAAGTTGACCGACCACTACAAGACCACCCCACTCCGCCCGCCTTATGCTCCAACAAATTCTCTGCCATGAACGACCCCAATAGACCACCAGTTACCGGTTACCCCGCCGCCGCCCCTCCAAACCCTAACGGTTACGGCGGTTACGGCGGTCCCGCTCAACCACCACCTCCGGGCACCGCCTACCCATACGCCGCACCTCCACCTTCCTCCACCACATACTACAGCAACAATCCATACTACCAACAACCCAATCCTTACGCCGTCCAACGCGCCACTTTCCTCCGCCGCATAATCGCTATAGCCATAGCAGCTATGGTCATCACTGGAACCTTTGTTTTTATCGTCTGGCTCATACTCCGGCCCCGTCTCCCCGAGTTCCGAGTCGACTCGCTCTCAGTCTCAAACCTTAATCTCTCCAATTCATTAATTTCCGCTAACTGGGACCTCCGTTTTACTGTCCGAAACCCCAACAAAAAGTTGACACTTTACTACGATGATGTAGCAGCAGCGGTTTTTTATGATTCGGTTTCGCTTTCGGACACTACAGTCCCGCCGTTTTTTCAGGATAAACGGGCTGAGACTGCCCAGAAAGCGAGTTTTGCTACTTCAGGTTCGTACGTAGAGAATCGAGCTTTTGATGGGATGAATAAAGAAAGGGCTCGACGTAGTGCAATTGGGTTTGATGTGAGGATGGTGGCTAGGGTTAGGTTTAAAGCTGGGGCTTGGAGAGCAAGGAGGAGGTTTATAAGGGTTTACTGTAAGGATTTATCTGTTGGGGTTGGGCCCAATAAGTCGTCCGGGAACTTGCTTGGTGGGCCCCGACAGTGCCGAGTTGGACTCTGACAGTTGGTGATCTTTCCTTGTTTTAAGGTGAAAATTCTAAGTATTGAAGTTTATAGGAGCATTAGCTTATTTTGTTTATGATAGTTGTTTTTTATGGATGGTTTCTTTTGTTATTGGCAAATGCAAGATGTTTATATTTGATTAAAGGCAGTGCGGTTTACTATACACAAACTGATTATGAGGGTTCATTGGTTTACAGTGTGCAGTTTTCTTTCAGTTTTTGTTGTTTCGCTGAGGGCCCGTTGCCTTGCGGTGCCAAAAATAGCAAGCTTTGAAAAGTTGCTATTTTTCTCTTATGCCAAGGAGATTTAACAACTTATCTTTAATCAAAAAGTTCATGTTTCTGTATTTGTGCTATATGTTATTCAAAGAAAGGGGATTTTTTCAACCCAGCTCCGGCCCTGGTCCAGTGCATACTCACCTAATAGCTTTCCTAAGTTATTGTTTTATCTATTCTTCGTTTGATTCTGTTCATAGCATAGTGAAAGTAGACATAGATGTAAGTTTCTGTTAAAAAATGAGTCTGATTTATTTAGCTGTACATCACGGTCTTAAGGTAATGATGTAGAGAGGCTCTTTAATGTGATTATATATTTTGTTTCTGGATCATTCTATTGCTGGACAAATTTGGTTATTGACATCAGCCTATATAACTTAAATCTTTTGTCCTGGTGCTTTGACATGTTCCTTCAGGTGCTAAATCATCAGAAAGTCTATGTGTTTTTCTTTTGCTTCATCGTATAAAAGTGTATTTCTGTGCTTTCCAAGTCCTACGGAAGTTCTTGTGGAATATAAATTACTTGAAAGTGATATGTTATAGTTCTAGGAGAGTAGGAGGGATTTAGTTCATATGCACTTTCCTTATATGTTACTTTCATCTCCAGTAGCTGGTAGAAGTTCTCTCGAACAGCGACAATTGTGTGAATATGAAGCACTATGTAGCTTTGAAGCGTGTGCTGCTTTTGGTAGATAGTAGACTGGCCAGTAATGTGTTATAGACCTTATATTTTTAGGTGCAATAGCGGATAGCACCTTTCTTAAGGTCCATTCCAGACAACAGACATTCTGAGCCAGGTTAGGTAACACTCTGTATGAGGAAATATGCCTGTGTCTCTTCAAATTTGAGATCTCTATTTATTTATTTTTTTATTTTTGGGTTTGATAAGTAAATTTAGGACCTCTGTTTGGGATGAGCAAAGACTGTCACAAACCTGAAAGTTTAGATTCTTGGTCCTAAAGTAACCTAATCCTAGTTGTTACTAACGACTTTGGCTTAGTCTTAGAAGCTCCCCGATCTCCACCTTTGATTACCTAAGGATATGCTTGTATTTGAGAAAAAAAGATTGAATAGGGACTAGGGCCGAACTTTGGTAACTTGGTAACTTGAGATGTTTAGTATAGATCATACAAGAGTTAAGATGATTCACTTTCAGTGGTTTAAGAATTCTGATATGTGCATTTGCTAGTGATGTCTATATATGCTTGATTTTAATATAAG
This sequence comes from Nicotiana knightiana, assembly GCA_005239525.1. NCBI lineage: Eukaryota > Viridiplantae > Streptophyta > Magnoliopsida > Solanales > Solanaceae > Nicotiana > Nicotiana knightiana. The sequence continues at coordinate 25,050 of ML431302.1, forward strand.
AGTCTCTATAAAAGATTAGTTGAGCTGTAGGGCATATTCCACGGTTTGCAGATCTATCACTGCATGTATGACTATACACCTCCCATCTATCTGGGAAGTGGAAATGTGCTTGTCAGTATTTCACTCTAGTTATTCTCTCCTAACAATATAATGACAGAAGCATCTGAAAGAAGTGGATTTAAAAAGATATAGGAATATATTCTATAATGAGAGTTGCCCATATAAGAATGAGGGGATAGGAGTGATATCATAAGACGGACTTCTGGTTGGGTCAACCTTAAATGTTTAGGCAGTGATTATTGGCTTAGTTATTGTCATCTTTGCTTCGATCAGTATAAGCGTTGGATAGACAACTTCATCCACTATATATTTATTTGAATTTGGTTGGCATCAACGTCATTTTCTATATCTTCTCGTTTATTTGTTCTCCTCATGTTTAAGAAAGTGATGAAGGAGATCTGCTACGCAATATGCACTCATCAAATCAATGACGGAATTCTCTGTGTCATTTTCTAGCGGATAGTCTGTTTTCGTCATCTTTAGATATGTTAGGTCATCCTTCATCTTATAGTTCGTGGTGTGCTCAGATCTTCTAGTCAGGGGAAACGTGATCCAACTTTGAGATTTTAGGTTTTAGGTTCGCAGAATGTAGCTTTTGTTCAATACTTATTGCGTCTTAGCTATCTTGTTATCCCTGAAAAGATACTAGTATTTTCATAGAGCTGTTGTCAGCCTCTGTCGCGTATGAGCAAGTGGCATTGCTCAATTTAAGTGATAACTTTTATACTGCAATTCATAATGAGAAAATTAAGGAACAAGCGGGATCCTCAATGAATCAATATATGCCATGTAATGAACAGAGCGAACTAAGACATTATAAGATACTTTGTTGGGCTTGTCCTAGAAAATATGGGTAGACTGTTTTAGAAATTTCACTTTAAAAGGTAAAAGGTCTATGCATTCAGAACATAATTTGAAAAATTAAATCTTAGACGGTGGGTGGTGGTTTACATACTCACCTTAACGTCCCTGGTCTTACTAAGAAATCAAGAAGAGGACTTCATAGGTTTCAGACCTTTTATATCTCAAGATCAGTTAATTGTGAACTGTCGGCAGTAGTAGCAGGTCAGTGGGCATACCTAGTGTTTGTAGCTTGGCATCTGAAATGAAATTGTAATAATACTTTCTTGTAATCATAAACAGATCATTCTATCTTTTTTGGTCTTTTTCAACCACAAGAAGGAATTTTTTTAATTTGAGACTTGCAGCGATACTTTCATTCCAGCAGAAACTGCTCCCACAAAGATGCAGTGAGGTTCCTTAAACTTCATGCGTAGAATTTTAAAATGTGGTGTTTCTGATGATGATTGTAGATCACATTGAAGGAACCTATTTAGTAGAAATTAAACTTTACATGCATAACCTTGTGGCGCAGATGTGGGATTGGATATCTCTGCAGGTTCAGGTGAGTTAACTTGTGCTTGGAACTTTATAAGGATTTATTATTTGCTATGTCTATTGAGTTGCATTATTGATTTCCAAGAGATCTACCTATTACATTTGTACGTCCCATAAGTTTATCATGACAGATTAGAGTATCTGCCTTTTGTTCTTTTGAGCCCTTAGTTTACTAGTGAAGCTTTTAAAGTTTATGCTTATATTTTTCAGAACCAGAAAGATGCCATGGCTTCTAAAATGTTGTATGATCATGATTGGGTGCTGTATTTCATGGTTCAGGTTTTGTTATGCAATTAAGCGTATTGCTATGTTATCTAAAAAGGGTAAGATGGTAGGAAGAATATGTTTGCGAAGCAACACCATTGGGGCACTTTTTATTAGACAAGAAGTTGAAATAAGATGTTGGTCATCTCCCTTATGAAGCTAACTACTTCTATCATTTTCAGCTATGCATGGGAAAGGGGGTGGTATATCATTTAGTTGGCGTCTCTACCAGTATGATTTCAGAGGCTTCTGTTGCTGTTGGTTCTTCATCTGGGATAATCTTTTTAGATTCTTTGATTAGAACTTGTAGTATCAGTTATCAAATGCTTCCAAAACATATGATGTACAGCTTACATTATCAACATAATTGCCTTGTCAAAAGCCTGAAGGTCTATTTATTTTGATCTACATAACTGTATAGTTTAGATTTGTTAACTGAATATGTTGATAAATGAATAGTTAGGAAATTTGGATCAGCGGCCTGCCCGCAAAATGTTCTGTGCAGGTTTCTTTCGGTCTGTCAAAGTAACTGTAAAACCATTAGGTGATTTTGTTTCTATCCACTTGAGTATGAGTTACTATGTTGTTGGGAGGTGAAGTGTGCACAAAAGATGGACTATAACAAATATTTCTAAAGAAATATAAAAGGACATACACACAACAATGAAAAACTATGGTACATTGTTATAGTCATCAAATGGTAACAAGGAAAATGAAAGTTTGGGTAAAACTGAGAAGAAAAGATTTAATGAGGAAAAGCAACAGAACATTATTAAGGACAAAAAGATTCCAAAGTTGACAACTCATTGATGGATAGAGCGCATCAAAATTCCTAGACCAACTTGAAGAATAAAATGCATCTTTCAAAAATTTTGTTTGTTCTTTTTTGTAATTTTTGGATCTCTCGATTGACCGATATGCTTATTTCTCATTCACTTTTGGCTCATTAGTTTAACGTCCACTGCATATCTACCTAGAATAAGGTAAGGTAGTCTTTCTCAAACAATGCTTAAGCAAGGCACTTGAGCTCAAATTTGCTTAATGCACCAGAAGAGTTTATCATAATTTTTTTTATCTTTAACATATTTCTTTATTTCGTAATGGCATTATAAACTTTGTATTTATGCTTTTAGTTACTCATAAGATCTTTGAACATTAGTATATAATGAAGTAATTGTTTATTTGAATTATACGTAGTTAATGCTCATCCAATTATCCAAAGTCATATGTTCCAAGTAGATATGACTCAATTTTCCAAGTTACCAAGTATTCCTTTCTTTCATGTTCTCAACTTTCTCAGTTGGGACCTTTTATCCCTTGGAAAGTTAGAATCTTCAGCCAGTTGAGATAAGAGGTGGTATTTTAATTTTGCTTAGATTTTTGCTTATTCCCTACACCTTTTGGCTCTCTGTCTTCTCTGCTTGGATTCAGGGGTGTTCGTCAATCCGTGCGGTATGGTATTTAGATATTTCGATTCGGTATTCGGTTTTGTAAAATGTTATACCAATACCGTACTTAATTAAATTCGGTATAGTTCGGTTTTTTTCCTTTCGGTTTATTCGGTTCGGTAACGTTGGTTTATTCGGTTTGAATACTAACTAATGCATAGAGTCATAGACGATAATATTATTAATTAAAGTACTCAAAAGTATAAAACTAAACACGTTTGTTGACAAACGTTTTGTCCAAAACCAACATATACTAACCTAGAGAGAGAAAGCTTAGAGAAATGTCTTGTTACTTGCTTAGAGTTAATTGACGAACTTAGAGAATAAAGGAAAGTAAAATTTTAGATTTCTTATACTTATGTTATAATTAATAAAATGTGTATTGTGTAATATAATATATATTTCGGCATGGTATCGGTATTTTAGTATTTCATTTTAAAATATCAAATACCATACCTAATACCAACTTTTTTTTAAAACTTAAACCAAATACCATACTGAATGCCAAAATATTGAATATCGAATACGAAAATTATCAATTTTCGGTATGATAATTCGGTATTTACCAAATTATGCGCCCTACTTGGATTAATGTATACCAGTTGCATATTAGTTTCAAGATTGATCAAATACATTTTGGTTTTTGAGACGGAATGAGTTGTACGTTATGCTACGCAGAAGTTTCGATCATATTCCTAGAATTGCATGGCATCATGTGGTATTGTACTATTGTTGTGTACTTGTGCTCATTCTTTGTTTGTAATATTTGGTTTCATATGGAAGAATTTGTGGGATCAGACACACTCTTGATCGAACTCTCCTATTAATTACAAGACTTGTTCGATCTCTTATAATAATTTTTATCTCAAATCATTTGTCCTACTATTCTGGATTCGTGTTGTGTATGTATGACCTATTATGGAGGGACACCGAGTTTCTCCATTTAATTTTCAGAGCAAGGACTTTAGACCTCTGGTTTATAAGAGTGCAAATCGAACTTTCCATGAGATTCATAGTTGCATTACTTATAATTTGTAGACAAAACGGATTCGGAATTGTCTTTCATCATTCCAAGCTGCACTATGTATCCATGCGCTTCATATTTACTCGAAATTTGCTCCCAGAAATATAATTATCTTTACCCCTCACATCAATCTCACAAGCCTCTTATCTATTCTCATTGACAACGTCGGGGGAACAAATCCAATTAAAAAAGCGCTCACATTGGACTTAAGGATAATTATGCTCGAACTGATGACTTTCCCCACGTCAAGTTATACACTCTATCTTTGAGTTATATCCCTCTCGATGGTCTTATTATAAGACTACAGAATATTTGTATTAAGCTGTAGATATGGAAAGTATCGTATGTTACTTGTAGGTTAAAGCGTTTAATAGTTATAGTCAAGAACTTAGTTCTAGCGAAAAATAATTTGTGATTAAAAAATAATAATAGTTAGTAACAATACATGGAAGCTCTCATCTTAAAAATTCTAATTTGGGACAAACTGCCATTTTGAGAGTCAATTTGCTGCTTGCTAGAACTTCATATGTCTCCTCATTATTATATGGTTTAAATGTGACAACAAACGGCTATATCATAAACGTAGCACAACTTTTTTTAACTGATATATTGAAAATGGGCTGCAAAATTCTCCATTTTGAAAAAATTCTTATAAAAAATTATGTTTAAAGTTGAGACGAGACAGGTTTTGATTCAATAGATCCAATATTCAAAATAAGTAACACCTCCTCTGTACAATTTTATATAGCAGTACTACTACACCTTTTTTTTTTTTTTTTTTTTTTTTTTAATGCAAAACAGTTTCTCATTCAAATTTTAAAATCAGAAGAAATTTAACTATTAGAAGTTGTGACTTATTTCTTTGTATGAAGATATTATTTATTACAAAAATTTAAGTAATCATATACATAAATGCTTTAGATGTGGTTAACTCTTATACATCAAACAGCTATATTCTTTTTTGGATTTAAGTTATATAAACTGAACTGAAAATGTGTAATTCTTTTAAAATATCAGTGAGTTTTAACTTGAGATAATAAATTAACTAATGCATGATTGTGTAAGTAAACCTCTTTTTTTACTTTAGGGATAATAAAGTTAAACTACTATTACATGCTTCTCTCGATACGGTAAAAACTTATATTTACGATAAAGTCGAAATATCAAAGCAAATGAGATTAGGCAATCTAGCTTTAATTCGCCATCGTGGTTACTCTGAAGACCCCAACTTCTTCTATAGGCAGAAAAAGCACATGCAGAAGACAATGAATTGATTATAGCCATAAATAAAGAGAGATGAGTCAACTCCTAGTCCAGACCTTCCTTCAATGCTAGTTGGGAACTTGTCCATTAACAACTCTATTTTGTTCCTTAATGTATTTACATAAGTATATAAATCACAGATAATTAAAAAACGATACGGAGAGGTACGCCTTCACTTTCAATTTAGGGCCCTTTGTTGGAGTTATTGCTTCTTCGGTGACTCGAAAAAAGTGTTGACCATCTCATCAACCTTCTCTTGTCTCATGATATTGTATTAAAATTCTTTCATAATAATGTAATTTTCCAAACAATTTGTCTAATTAAATTTGAGAAAAGTAATCCTCTTGCGAACCACCTATTGTTGAAATTATTTACATTCTAACATGAGTTGAAATTGAACTAACTCTACTACAGATTATCTTCAAAGCGTATCGTTTTATCTTTATTTAAATAGTTTGTAACAAATCTTGGGGCATTTTGCAGCCATACCCTATATAGCAGCCACCTTTTAACTTATGCCCTATTTTTAAAAATTATTGATTTGGTAGTCAGCTGACAAAAAATCCGCACTAATATGACCATTTTACCCCTGACAAAACATAAAAAAAACACTTTATGATTTGAATCACGCACAAAACACTTCACCGATCCTCCTCCATCACTCCGTCTCTTCTCAGATCTCCTCTCCCAAACCAGAAATTTTAACCAGACTCAAATTCAAAAATTCAAATTGTAAGTTTTCGAATCTGATTGATCTTCATGATACCTGAGATTTTCAATGACGAAGTTTTGGACTGCATAACATGCTGAAGTTTTCCTTTAATTAAGGTTTTTTTCTAAAAAATATGCTTAACTCTAATAAGTTTTTGCTGAATGTGCTTTTATTTGCTAAACTTCACCACTAATAATATGCTTAAGTTATGTCCTGCTTTCTATAGTTTTTTGATGAGTTTTTCCAAAAACTTCAGCATATATGCTGAAGTTTTCTAAGCACATAGTTGTTTAGTTGATTTTCTAAGCACTTCAGCATAACTGCTGAAGTTTTCCTCTAATTAAGGTTTTTTAATAAGTTTTTGCTAAAGTTTTTGGTTTATTTGCTAAACAAGGTGAATTTTTTACTTTATTTGCTAAACAAGCTGAAATTTTTGTTTTTTTTTTGCTAAACTTCAGCACTAATAATATGCTTAAGTTATGGACTGCGTTCTATAGTTTTTTGATGAGTTTTTTCAAAAATTTCAGCATATATGCTGACGTTGTTAAGTTCATTTTCCAAACAATTCAGCATAAATGCTGAAGTTTTTCTTTAATTAAGGTATTTTTTGACTTTATAGAAAAATAA
>ML431305.1:0-12540 GCA_005239525.1 Nicotiana knightiana
CGTCATGCTAGAAGGAAACGAGTGCTTTTAAGTCGAGATGAAGCTAGAGTGGAGAAGCAATGGGCGTTCTTGGGTGGTCGCGGCAGCGAGGGGGTCGGCAGTAACGGTCACCGAAATTCCGGTCGCCGGAGTTTGGCTGTGAAACTAAAGGGGATTGATAGATCTTTAAGAGATACATCCGGTGATGAGAGAATTAAGGTGTAGTGATGGATGGAGTTCTTCGAATTCGGGAAAATAGGCGGCGGCTAGGGTTCGATTTTGGGGTAGATTCATGGAGATAGGGAGGTTTTTGAAAGGTTTGAGTTGGAGATATGGAAAGAGAAAGAANGAGAGAGGGGAAAGAAAGAAGTGAGAAGAAGGTTAGGGTTTGGGGCGAAAATTTTGGGGGATTAGGGGTTTAAATACTTGGGTGGGAGATTGATCTTGAGCCGTTGGATCAAGTCAATATGTGTGGCTAAGATTAAATCTCAGCCACTTAACCAAAACGACGTCGTTTTGGCATGTCTGGTTGGGGTCTTGAGCTGGGCGGGTCAGGTGTTTTGGGCCGCTGATTTTGGTCCATTCTTGGGCCAATTTCTTCTTCAAAAAGCAAAGCCCAGTCCCTTAACCCCCTTATCAAACTAATTAAACTAAAAATCTACAAACACACAAAAATAATTATTCCAAAGTATAAGGTAAAAGAAAAACAAAACAAAAACAAAAATTAGGCATTTACACTATCCATAAAGCACGAAGAAGTTTCGTTATTGAAGAATTTTTCCAGATTTAGGGAATAGATTTACAAAATTGAAGAGTATAAATAAGCAAATGAGTAATTAAGACGTTGCTCCAAAATGCACGCGCAAGTATACGTGGTTGACAAGTAATAAAGAGCGAGTAAAATATCGTTCCCATGAAGACTCGATATTAACTATCAACTAAATTAAACTAAAATAATTAATCTATTCAAGCAATTTCAAAGTGTGACTGTTTAACTAAAACTGATCTAGAATAGTAAAGTAAGAGATTGAAAGAAAACAACTCGGCAAGCTTAGATACGAATTCAATGAGAGAAAATATTCCAGAGCTATGGGTCAACTAACAATCCGGCCGAGTGTTCCACTAAAAATTATATATTTAATTTATCTGATTTATTGATTGACAGGGGTAATATTACTCGTAGCATTCGATCGAAGTACTACTTGCCTATTCAAGCTAATCTAACACTGTTAGGCGTTGTCCTGATTTTCTTACCATATTTGATTCTCCTATTTCTTGAAGGAAACTCAACATATTTACCATAATTTAGTTTTCCTTCTGGTAGAGGAAACTATATATTTTTCATATTTGGCTAGTCCATTTTATTGTAGGAAAATGTTTGGACTTCTATAAATTGAGGATCCTTCCTTCTCATTCAGTAGCATCCACAATGTCTATATGGGGTTTGAAAGTCGTGTTTGGGGGGAGAACTTTATGGGACCAGTGTAGTGTCTCATTTGTGTTTTCCTCTTAGTGAGGTTGTTCTCTCGATATTTGTACTCTCCTTAATATAGTTGATTGCTCATTTCCACCATAGACCTATCGATTGGCCGGATCACGTTAAATATTTGTGTCTCTTTTGTTGTTTGATTTATCGTTGTTCAAGGTTTGCTTTACTAGCTTCCGCATGACACCTGATTGCGGTCATAACAAGTGGTATCAGAACGAGGTTCAAGACAAGTTTATCTTGGCGTGTTTAGTTCTAGCCGCAACCTATTTGATGATAATCATGTTTTTTTCTGAGAAATTTGACCGGAGTGCTACTCTCGTTGAGACAAACTCTGCAATGGAGATTTGGAGATGCGACCTGTTGAAGTTTATATGAAGAAAGTGGATCAAGGTTATTTTGTTAGAAAATTCAGGCCAAGGCTGGAGAATTGTTAGGTGTTGTCCTGATTTTCTTACCATATTTGATTCAACTATTTCTTGAAGGAAAGAGCAACATATTTATCATAATTGAATTTTTCTTCTTGTAGAAGGAAACTATATATCTCCCATATTTGGCTAGCCCATTTCCTTGTGGGAAAATGTTTGGACTTCTATAAATTGAGGAACATTCATTCTCATTCATTAGCAACAATGTAGCCATATGGGATTTGAGAGTTGTGTTTAGGGGAGAACTTTACGGGATAAGTGTAGTGTGTCACTTTTATTTGCCTATTCGTGAGATTGTTTTCTCAATATTTTGTACTCTCTTTAATATAATGGATTGCTCATCTCCGCCGTAGATATAGGTCAATTGACCGAACCACGTTAAATGTTTGCGTCTCTTTTGTTGTCTGATTTATCATCGTGCTTTACTAGCTTCCGCATGCCACCTGATTATTTCGGTCCTAACAAACACCTATATATATTTTTATGAAATTAGAATTAACAAGAACACATTAATAATTTCTGTATAGTAACGAAGCAAGACGGTTATGTATAAGTCTATCCTAACCGCGAATCCATTCCTTATGCTCAGATTCAAGACCTTGCTCAACTCAACCTTATGTGCAATCTAGCATTCTCACCTTTGAGTTCAATCCTAGATTCATAGAACATTGCTGCCTAATTTACGTCCATCTCATTTCCATTTGGTGCTTTGTTTCATAGTTGCCTAGAGTATTTGAATTGTAAAGCTAGTTCTTGTCATATTATGCTAAGATCGTACATATGGAAATCAATTCTGTGGCTGGAGTTTACATAACTGGATACCAGAGAAAACGCGTATGGGTTTGTATAAATGTATCAGCCAGTAAAGCAAGACAAATAATCACTCATTTATTAATGAAGTTTATGTGTTTTTGCTTTTCTCACTTCAGAGATGGTATTATGGCAAGTAAAATTTGCCAAGTTTTGACCTTTTTTACTTGCCAAGTTTTGACCTTCTTCTAACAAAATTGCCTGTTTAATCATTAATACTTGCCAAGTTTTACCTATGGTTTAAACAGGTAGGATTGAATGGTCTAGTGGAGTCTAAGTGTGGGAAGACGGAGTCTAGCGGTGGTAAATCTCTATCCTACGAAGCTACCCTTGGTTACACTATTGCGTGTTAGGACCGAAATAATTAGGTGTTATGCGTAAGCTAGTAAAACAAACTTTGAAAGGTGATAAATTAGATAACAAACGAGAAATATAACAAAAGAGACATAAATATTTAACGTGGTTCGGGCAACTGACATGCGTCTACGGCGGAGATGAACAATCCACTATAATAAAAGAGGGTACAACACATCGAAAGAACAACCTCATGAAAAGGCAAACATAAGTGACTCACTAATCCTTGTCCCGTAAAGTTCTCCCCCTAAACACAACTCTCAAACCTCATATGGTTACATTGTGAATGCTGCTCAATGAAAAGGAAGGATCCTCGATTTATAAAAGTTTTAATATTTTCCTACAATATGCATGAGATCCTCAATTGTGGATGCTCAATGTGCGTGACTAATTTGGATAGGAAGGAGGAGTCTGCGTTTTTCAAGTCTCAATATGTAATTTTGAGAAATGAGATTGATGACAACGAGTACGTAAGAATAAAGGTGGAGACTTTATTGATCAGATTGATGAATATTGAAGGGTTTGGATATTTTCTTCTCTTGAACCGCTAAAAGTACACTAGTGTATAATTTCAACAACTTCAAATAGCTAGCACTCTGTGAACAAGCTACATGTGTCAAACAAACTAAGCATGCTTTTATTTCATTAGGTTACAGTGCTTGGAATCCTAATGCCATACCTAGATTGAGTTAAACAGACTCTTATTTCCTTTAATTTGATGACCGCTTTCCTTGAAATCTTATTATGTTATTTTATGCAGGTGTCACCGATTGTAACTATGGTCGAAAAAGTTAGCGAGAACATGGATGTTGTACGCTCACCGTATTCTTTCACTTCATTTGATTTGTTAAGAAAATCCATTAGGCATTAGGACTGCAACAACTGCTTCTGACATTGAATCTTCATTCTAAAACTATGTATCATTGAAAATGCCAGTACTGCATAATATCACTTTCATAGAGGCAAATCATGAATTCTGGCGAGTAACTACTTTTAACGGCGACTAGGGGGTTGTCACAAAAGGTAACCATATATTATCCTTGGAGGCGAGTAATTAACTTTTAGCGGCGACTGTGGCAGTTAAGGTCGCCAAAATGAAAACAGAGGTCACCACTACGAATGGCGACTTTTTGTACTACCTTAGGTTGTCACAAATGTCGTCATTAAAAATTTATTTCCTGTAATGCTTTAACAGTAACAAATATAAAAGTAATTATAAGGTCTCCATCAAATGTCGTTATTAAAAAATTTAGTTCAAGTAATGCTCTAACAGTAACAAACATGAAAGTAATTGTTGAAACCAAATAGATTATTTTTAAATTTATTATTTTTCTCATAGAAAATATTGGCTAATCTAATTATTTTTATTTTATAATTTATGTACAATGTTTTCGCCAAGGCCTGAACCAATATGAATGTGAAAAATCACGTTCATTGTTATTATTGTTTTATTATTAGTTTTTCTTGCAACTAAGCTCGTAGCAATAAATAAATAAATGCTTCACAAATTACATCTTAGATCACAAAAAGTTAAACAAATGGTCACAAATTAAATTTTAGTGGCGACTAAAGTGAAGGTCGTCATTGAACACTTGGGTCGCCACAACAAACGGCGATATTAACTACTTTTGTTGGTGCCTAAAAGTCACCACTGAAAATTTTATTTCTTATGATGCTCTAATAGTATGAAACATGAAAATGAGTTATTGAAGCCAAGTAGATTATACTTTAAAGTTTTACTTTTCTCATAGAAAATATTGGCTAATCGAAATTATTTTTATTTTATTTTAATTTTTAATTTTTTTTAAAAAAAAAATCGCTAAGGCGTGAAACGATATGAATGTGACCACCGTGTTTCATTGTATTTATTGTTTTATTATAGGTTTTGTGGCTTCTAAGCTCGCCACAAAAAGTAAATTTCTGCGCCACAAATTAAATTTTAGATCACAAAAAGCAAGCAATTGCCACGAATTAAATTTTAGTGGCGATTGAGGTTGTCACCTCAAAAGGATGTCACTGAAAACCTGAGTCCTCGCAACAAAAGACGATATTTAGTACTACCTTTTGTGGTGACTACGAATGTCATCATTGGAAAATTTATATCTTGTAGTTCTCTAACAATAACAAACATGAAAATGAGTTGTTGAAGCAGAGTAGATAATTCTCTAAAGTATTACTTTTCTCATTTAAAATATTGGCTAATCCAAAATATTTTTCTTTTAATTTTTATTTGTATTTTAAATATAATTTTTGTGAAATTTTTTCTCCAAAGGAGTGGACCTATGTGAATGTGCATCTTATTGCCCAAGTGCTAGATGAGTTTATCTACTGTTCTTATCCACCTACTGCATGGGCTAAAATTAACCTAAATATATGTAGACCAAGTTGACGTTAAGAAAGCCTTCAAAGTCTACGACGTGTCGTCAACAGGATATAATAATTTGGCTTTAAAAGGTCGACGTCACAAGACAACAACACGTCATCGACGAGGTCGAGGTGGCTCGATAGAGGACAAAGACGAGGACGAGCATTACCTTTACTAAAACAGTAACGACTATCTAAGGTTTTGTTGCCTATGTACCCTTATAAATAGAAATATATGTAATTCTAGAAAGGATGTGACACTCATAAAAAAATAATACATTGACATTTTCTGAAGATTCTTATTTTATCATACACATACAAAATTCACCTTTTTTCTCAGATCTCTATCTATCTTTTCTCCCACGATTCAAGAAGAGTCCGAATATTCAAAAGGCCTATCACCATCTCTCTTTGTCAATATTTAGGAATTGCACATCCGTTCATTTATATTAATGCCACTTATTATTATTTATTGCTATTTAAACGTTATCTTCCATACACTTGGATCATTGATTGTTGCATTCTTGTTGTTATTTGTTGATGCTCAAGTAGCGCATGTGGGGATCTCACTACAAAAACATTTAATCTATAAAATAATGCTCTTTTATTTAGGTGGAAAGCAAATGCATTTGTTTTCACTTCTTCACAGGCGTATGGAACCTCTAGTTATTGGTAATTTCTTCTCTTCTTTAACTGCTAAAAGTACACTAGTGTATAGTTTCATATAGACTGATTATCATTAGCGCCTCTAAAGGCATACATTATATAGATTCAAACTTCACATAGCACTCTCAGAATAAACTAGAGTCTTAATTATTTCTAGTCACATCTTAATACACATCTTGATATTCAGATATGTATTCAGATTCAGACATCTTAATCTTAAAATAAATGAATGAGGCCTAAGGGTGCTCTTGTTTCATAGGCAGTGGCGAAGCCAAAGATTTTCTCAGGGATATTCAGACTTGAAAGAAGTAAAAAATATTTCTCGACAAAGGTTGTTAGTATATGTTATCTACTCCTAAAACCTAATACCCTACTTATATGTACAGTGAAGGATGGTCATTGAATCCTAACGTCATACCTAGGTTGAGTTACTGAGGATTTCTCTTTTACAGGCGTCTGCTACTGTAATGAAGTTTCTGGCATTAGAAAGATCCTTCCAGAATCAAAGATATGTGATTTTGACTTTGACCCTTGTGGTTACTCAATGAATGCAATTGAAGGGGCAGCAATTTCTACGATTCACGTGACACCCGAAGATGGATTCAGTTATGCAAGTTTTGAAGCAGTGGGATATGATTTCAGACTAATGAATTTGACTGACCTGCTTAATAGAGTGTTGTCCTGCTTCCAGCCTGACGTGTTTTTCGATAGCGCTACACTGTGACACTGTTGGAAATGAAGTTGATACTGAATTTCGCTTAGATGTAAGTGGAGAAAGAAATTATAAAGTGCTTGGTGAGGGAGGATCACTCATGTACTTCACGTTTAGTACAAGTGGAAAATGTGGATCTCCCAGGTCAATCCTGCATTCTTGGAGTGAGAAAGAGGATGAAGAAATGGAGAACATATAATACCTGCATAAATAGCCTACGAATTTGCTATTTATGACTTGTACGCATCGGGCTTGTAACAAAGTGTATCTGTAACGACCCGGCAGGTCGTTTTGAGAATCTGCGTCCCGTTCGGCGGCTTAAGGTCTCGAGCAGCTTCGTATTATGTATTATGACTTGCGTGTGTGTGGTGAAGTTCAGTTTTCGGATGATTCGGGGTCAATTTGGAAGAAGGGTTCCTGTTTTAGAAGCTTAAGCGGTAAGAGTTGACCGGAATTTCGACTTTTGTGTGGACGACTTCGAAATGGCGTTTTGATGATTTCAATAGCTTGGTATGGTGATTTTAGACTTAGGCGTGTGATCCAAAAGTATGGTGATTTTGAACTTAGGCGTGTGTACGGATTTGGAGGTCCATATGGTAATTTAAAGCATTTCGGTGAAAATTGGAAAGTTGAAGTTTTGGAAGGTTGAAAGGTTTGACCGGGAGTTGACTTTGGTGATATTGGGCTCGGATTGCGATTCCGAGAGTTGGATTAGCTCCATTATGTCATTTGGGACCTACATGCAAAATTTGACGTCATTCCAAGTTGATTTGATATGATTCGGCATGAGTTTTGGAAGTTGGAAGATTTGTAAATTCATAAGTTCGATTCGTGGTGCGATTCGTAGTTTTTAGATTGTTTGATGTGATTTGAGGCCTTCAGTAGGTTCATGTTATGTTATAGGACTTGTTGGTATATTCAGACGAGGTCCCGAGGGACTCGGGTGAGCTTCAGATCAATTGGAGCATTTATGGGTGAGGCTGGTTTGGGTTGAGTTCTGGTATGGTCGCACCTGCGGACCACTAGGCGCAGGTGTGATTGTCGAAAGTGCGAAGATGACGGCACAGAAGCGATAAAGGCTGGGCTTGGCAGTCTTCACAGATGCGGAAATTGGTGGACATCTATGGCTCCGCAAAAGAGAAATATTGGACGCAGAGGCGAGCTGGAGCGCATAAGCGATTTGGGCATACACACTTGCGGCTGCGCAAAAGTGGCAGAATGTCTGCAGGTGCGAGAGGGAAGCTGGTCAATGGGTTTCGCAGGCTCTGTTCTATTGTCTCAAAAGCGACGCCACAAATGCGATTATACCTGGGCAGAATTAAATAAGTCGAGGGTTTGGCTATTTTCTTCATATTTTGAGTTGTAGACTTCGGATTTGGGCGATTTTTGTGGGGTCTTCACGAGTTTGATTTGGGTAAGTGTTCCTCAACTGAAATTGATTATATTTCATGATTTCATACTTATTTATATCATTAAATTAGTGGATTGAAAGGAAGAAAATGGGAAATTTTGTAAAAGTCTTTCAAAATGTAAAATGATGATTTGAAGGACGAATGGATGTCTGAAACTGGTAATTTTGGTACGGTTGAACTCGTATCGGAATGGGTTTTCGGATTTTGTCAATTTTATCGGTTCCGAGGTGCGGGCTGGGGGGTTGAATTTTTAGTTTTTGTTAAAGATTGAAGCTTTATCATCCGGAATTATTTCCTATGAGTTTTATTCATGATTAGAAGTTATTTTGGCTAGATTTGAGCCGTTCGGATGTTGTTTCACTCGAGAAGGTCATTTTAGAGTATCGATCTAGCTTCTTTGAGGTAAATATCTTGCCTAACTTTTTGTGGGGAAACTACCCCTTAGGATTTGAGTCATTTGTGCTAATTTCGTCATGTGAATGCCGTGTACGCGAGGTAATGAGTACGTGCCCGGACTTATTTGTGGAAATTTTACCATTTAGGGCTCTTAGGTTCTTAAGTTCATTAGATATGAAGTTGTTTTGTCATGCTAAATCCCCATTTACTAAATATACTCTTATGTGTCTTATTTGGAACTAGTTGCTTCGTGTTCTACCCTTATTGCCGATTAAACTATTATGTGCCATAACTGAAGTGTTGCCTTTTTATTTTTGCCTGCTATCCTTTCTTTAATTGCGTGCCCGTAATTGAAGTTATTATTATATTTTTATTAATGTCTATCCTTAATTGAAGTTATTATTATATTTTCCGTATTTTTCTATCCTTAATTGAAGTTATTATTATCTTTTCTGTAATTGTCTATCCTTAATTGAAGTTATTATTATCTTTTCCGTAACTATCTATCCTTTAATGAAGTTATTATTACCTTTTTCATAATTGATTATCCTTAATTGAATTTGTTGTATCTCTTCCGTAATTGCTCAACCTAAAATGAAGTTTTGTTATCCCTTTTCATTGTTGACTTATCCTTATTTGGAATCATTTGATTCATGTTATTTCTCTTGTCGTCAAATTGTACTTTTGTGGAATTATTGCTACACATTATCACTTCCTTGTTGAGCTATTCTTGTTGAGACCATTATTCCCTGTTGTGTCTTTCTTTCTGAGCTTGTTCCACCATTTCTTTGTGTTCTGAAGTTCTTGAGTTGATTTACTTGCCGTATTCTTGTGTTATTATTATTGTTGTTGTTGTTGTTGTTGTTGTTGTATTCAATGTTGTTGAGCCGAGGGCTAGGCGTGTTGTGATATTGAAATTGTTTTGAGGAAATGTTGTGGCATATGGGCACATTGTGAAAGTCATTTTATTGAGTTGTTATGTTTTGGCACACGTTTTATTGTTGAGAGGACAGTTCGGGTATTTGCACGAGGTTTCTGTCGTGCAATTGTTATGGTGTTTGCACGAGGTTTCTGCCGTGCTGTTGTTATCATTGATACACATGTGGTGGTATAATATTTAGGTGTTGAAACGCATGCGATGAGCTAATGTGGGCTTGATACGTGTGGCTAGCAGGGGAACTACTAGAAGCCATGCGGTTTGATAAGGTGGGCTAAAACGCGGGGTGCTATTTCAGAAAAAATAATTTTCAAAACTAAATGTAAAGGCTCCCACGGTGATATAAGAAAATATTGTGATTCATTGTGACTTGAGACTACCAGGAGGTACCTCAGTAGTGGCTCTTGTTGATATTTCCCCATTCTTTTGTACTTGTCTTTGATTGTTGGTTTCCTTAGTGTACTATTAATTATTTTTCCTCCGTGTTGCACTATTTGCTTGGTTTTATGCAGTTAAGTTTTTTGTACTATTATTTGTTTCAATTTAATTAGTCTTTATTACACTGTACATTTTGTGGTGATCGTTTCTTATGTGCCATATATTGTCTCTACGCTTACTTGCTGACTTGAATTGTGGTAAAACACTTACACAATCATACACGTAAATAAACCACCCGCACCGGTCTAAGAAGATGAATCCTGATATTTTAACCATTTACATGTACTCCCATGTACTTGACTTATGTGTGAGAGTTATCCTATTGCCACATGAGTCGTCCGTACTGTTACGAATTGTAACGCGGGCACAAGATGACAAATGATTAGGGTTCACGAATTTGGATCCGTGAGTTGTGATTCTTGGATAAACCTATTGTGAAAGTGGTGATTCCTATTGAGTTGTCACTTTTTTCCTTTATTTAGTTTCACCGAATTTGAACTGTGTTCATTTTACTCTACAATGTAATTACCTATTGTGTCTTGTTGCTAACTATTGCTTTTAGTCCCTATTACAAGCATTATATTATTATTGTTATCGCGCCCTCTCTTTCCTCGCGGAGATCGGGTTTATGACATTCAGTTGAGACGACTCTTTCCTTTTGGGAAAGGGGTTTGTGTTTTTGAGAGTCGCCACCTAACTATTTTCAAAGATGCGTTAGGACACCAAAGGGGTTCATTTACAACTACGTTGTTAACCAGATATAGGGAAAGGGCTTGAAATTATCCTAGGGGAAGGTGTTAGGCACCCCTCAGGATCCACAAGTGTGGTTCCTGGCCGAACAACTTTTGTGAATTTGTACGGCTTAGCAAACAAACAAATAAAGGCTCAAATAAGAGTGGATTTAAGTCTTAAGCATGCAGATATTTGAAAATAGTAAAGAAGGTTAGATTTTGAAAGGATTACGATCTAAGCATATAAAGGGTATCCTAGGTTTATAATAATATGGATCACATCAATGCAACACCCGGTATGGCACTCCTCGAAGAGGGGCTACACGTGGTATTAGCGCACCGGTCATCATATCCATATTCTACCCTTTCCTACCCCATGAAAGTAACTAAATCGAGTGTTGGTCTCTACCTCTATTGCATGCTGTTACCCGTCCCTTCCTATCAGTCTCGGAGGAATTTAGGACTTCTATCCTATAAGGGAGGTGCTAGGTAGACCCTCAGGTTTTAAAGGTAAAAATTACTAAGGCGACACATAATAAAACATATAGGACTTCAATTAAGGGGAGCATGAAAAGGAAATAAAAGTCTCAAGTATACCTCCACACATAGTACACATAAACAACATGACTCATACACAGTTAAGGTCCAGATTCAGGTTCAGATCCTAAGCATGGTATCTAAGTGATAACACAAAGACAGATTTATCGCATAACTCGGAGAGGAAGTCTTAATCAGGCTTGCCTACTGGTTTTAAACATGCTGACAGTTGAACACTAATCACAAAGGACAGTTCGGGTTTTATTTCTTTATGACTGATTACTTAAGACTTGCCTAGGCGTGTAGCAGTTATTCAGAATAGATGATAATTTCAGGTCGTTATACCTAATAACATGCAATTCAAGGTGTTACAAGCATTCAGAGACTAATTAACAGTTTGTTAAAACAGGAGGACTGTTTTATACATCTTTATTTAGACTAAGTGTAGTTAAATGAGTACAATCCTATAACATGATGTCTAATGCAGAATGATGCATATGTAGTTGCTAAAACATGATCTCTAAATGCACATAGAATCACAACATTATGCACAGTTTCAGGAATAACATAGGTGACAGATTTTAATCGTTGAATACCTAGAACATGATTTCTACGCGTATAACATGATTGCATATTTGTTAGCACATTTGTTCTAAGGCATGATCTAGGCTACATTTTTTCAGAATGCATGGACAGAATCAAATGGTAACAATTTTTGTTGTTATTACTGATCCTATGAACAAAATTTCTAAGTGAAGGCAAGGAGTGATGACATACTGAAAGAAAAGCAGATGCATGACCCTAAGTGACATGGTATCTAAATGCATGGCATGCTTGATTCCTAGACATGGTTACTAGTGCGCATATAAAAAAAATAAACCTAGAAAAACATGATATCTATCCATACTTATACTATAGCATGCATATCCCTACCCATTTCCACTATCCAACCCCAGAATCATTTTTAAAAATTATTACAACCCTCTGAATATGAATTTCATAAGGAAAAGAAGAAGTTAACTATAGGGAGCCTTCCATTGTAGGCCCAAGTTTTTAGATCCTCAAATGCCATTGGTTCACAACCCTTCACATGATCCAGGTGTGTCAAAGTTTCCTAAGGATCTCAAGGGATCCTGGGCAGTGCTCAGACCCAGAGTCCTAACCAAATTTGAGTAAGTGCAGTGTGGAAGGGACAACCTTAGTGTGTCAAAGTTCAGAGGGAGCTCAAGGGTCCCAAAGCAGTCACACACTAAAGGGGCAGAACCTAGACTTCTAAGAGTATGTGAGAGT
>ML431307.1:0-47551 GCA_005239525.1 Nicotiana knightiana
TATATATATATATATATATATATATATATATCAGTTTATTTAATTATTTATTTGAAAATATACTTATGTGATTAAGTATAGTTTATGTTTTTTGCTACCTATAACATTAACCCATTATAACTATTCTAAAATCGTGACTACTATGAAAAATATAAAACCCAAGTTTTAAATAATACGGGACAACTATATGAAAAAATAATAATATATATATATATACAGCTCACTCAAATTATAACTTAATTATTCATTTAATATTTAAAATAATTAAATCAACTAAATTTTAGTTACTAAATAAATCATTATTTGAATTATTATGAAATCCTAATATTTAAAATTTATCAATCAAGATTTTACCTAAAATAAAAATTATTTACTTATTTGAAGTGTGTACCATAACTATAATACCTTTTATGTTAATCTTTTTAATGTTTAGAGCTTTGAAATAAACTAAAATTTATTTAATAAACTTTTGTATAATATTAGAAACTACACTCAATAATTATTTCGACTTGCAAACATCATCTATTCAAAATTTGTAGAATTTATCAATAATTAGAAAACAACATACAAACATAACTATGTTTCTGTTAATATATGCAAACTTGAAATCATAAGGATAAGCAACAGAAGATAAACTATATTCTAATTGAGTTATTGTTAATTATTTCCTTCTTTTTTTTGCAAATATTCTAACAAATTACAGCTTCCTGTATTTTTATATATTAGTTTATTATTATAAATTAGTGACTCAACATTAGACATTTTTAAATTTATATTTTAGTCATTAATTTTTTTGTAGGAGCTATATGCCAACCTCATCGTCATGTGTTAAGGCATAAATATAACAATAGTTTTCATAGGATATTCTTACAAAAATCCGAGGACTATTATTTGGTTTGATTTGGAATCAATATATATATTTTTACAAAATTATGCATTTTATTTGTATTTTTAGTATAACTCAAAGACATTATTTAATACTGTTATGTTTTCTTAAAAAGTTATTTGTTTATAGACAAGGGAAACACGAGCAAAGCGCGTAACCTAAGACTAATTTATATCTATCGATATATGTATCTATATTTATCTATACTATATTAAAAGCACGAAACCCCTTAACGAAATGTTGTTTGCCTTTTTTACCATTTAAAATAGGCTTCACATTAGATAAAAGTGTAATTTAACTGTTTTCCTAATATTCAAGACTAAATATTTATTTATTTTCCTAATATTTAGGAGTTCTTTTCATTCTTTTTCCTAGAATAATAATTAGGATTTTGAGTTCAATTATAATTCATTCAAAATGCATAAGAAAGAAACCGAATATATCTTTGCTTAGAGAATATTTTGAAAACTTTGCTGCAGCTTATCAAACTGAAAAAAAACAAAAAATTACACACTTAATTCCTCTTCCTTTTTGAAACCAAACCGTACGCCTTAGGATTCTTATGTTTTGCGTGTGTACACTGAGAATATAATTCCCCCGATCGTTCAATTTTCTCAAGTTGTCCTCCAAATGTTTAGCAATTTATAATTTAAATACAAATAAATATACGAAGTGCAATTATAATTGTCTGATATAAATATACTTACGAAGAATAAAAAGAGATCTACATGCTAAAATATCTAACACAATTTTTTTTTTAAAAATTAAATTATTTTTTCTCATATGTCCAAGCCTTGATAGACAGATTTACTTAGTACATGTTACTAAATAACAGATATCCCATAAAATTCATCGAATTATGCACAAACTGACTTGGACACTTACACAAAAAGTAAAAAAAAATAAAAAATTAACATTCCTATCATAAAAAAATAAAAATAAAAATAAGAAGAGGGAAACAACTTTTTCAAGAAGGAATCGAAGGTTCTTCAATTGCTAAAATTATAAACTAAATAAAGGAGAACAGATAACTTTTCAAGAAACAGTGAAAGTTGTTTACACCTCCAAATTTGCTTTAAACATCAAATTCTCCCCTCAACTTTGAACAATAGATATTATATTTATTTATTTAAAACCTTTTATTTTATACATAAAACATAGTTTTTAATATATTATTAATTGAGAGCGAGATACACGCGCAACTACACGTATCTTAACACTGTTATAGTAGTATATGTTAACACTTATCAACTGCGAGGTACATAATTCTTTGCTTTCTATTATATTTGAATGTCTATTGAGTTAGTATTTGTCATATTTGCTTTTTTCTAAATTATGATCCTACATATATAGAGGGGACGGCTCGGGACCTGGATCAAGTGAGGTGCATCAAAGACGAAGAAGACAATGTATTGGTGGAAGAAGCGTGTATTAGGTGTAGGTGACAAACATATTTCTATAAACTCTTGAACAAGGATGGGGACACGAACATCGTGCTTGATGCGTTGGAGAACTCAAAAAGCCAAAGAGATTTTGGTTTTTGTAGGCGCTTTAAGATTGAGGAGGTTAAGGGGTGATGCTGAAGATGAGCATGGGTAAAGCGACGGGCCGGATAAGATTCCGGTGAAATTTTAGAAGGACGCGGGTTGGGCAAACTTGGAGTGGCTTAATGGATTGTTTAATGTCATTTTTAGGACGAAGAAGATGTCCGATGAATAGAGGTGGAGTTTGATGGTTCCCGTTGTACAAGAATAAAGGTGATGTCCATAATTACAACAACTATAGGGGTATCAAGTTGTTGAATCACACTATGAAATTTTGGGAGAGGGTGGTGGAGAAGAGGGTGAGGAGAAGTGTGTTTATTTCTGAGAACAGTTCGGATTTATGCCGAGGCGGTCAACTACGTAAGCTATTCAACCTGTAAGGAGACTGGTAGAGCAGTATAAGAAAAGGAAGAAAGACTTGCATATTGTGTTCAATTACCTAGAAAAACATACGACAAAGACCCCAGTGAGGTTCTATGAAGATATTTGAAGGTTAGTGATATTACAATAGCGTATACTAGGGTGATTAGGGATATGTACGATGGTGCTAAAACTTAGGTGAGGACTGTGGGGGGATACTCGAAACACTTTTCCGTGTTGATGAGGTTACATCAAGGTTCAACTTTTAACCCATTTCTACTCGCTCTGGCAACGGATATGCTGATGCGACACATCCAAGAAAAGGTGTCACGGTGTATGTAATTTGCAGATGACACAATGTTGATTGACGAGACGCGTTGCGGTATTGACGCTAGGCTAGAGGTTTGGAGACATATCATAGAATCTGAAGGTTTCACGTTGAGTAGGACGAAAATAGAATACTTGGTGTAAGTTCAGCGAGGGGACGCATGAAACAGAAGTCGATGTGAAGCTTGATACACAAGTCATTCCCAAGATAGATAGTTTCAAGTACCTTGGGTCTGTTATCCAAGGCGACCGCGAGATTGAAGAGGATGTTGCACATCGTATTGGAGTAGGGTAGATGAAATAGAGGCACACATATGGTGTTTGTGTGATAAGAATGTGCCACCGAGACTTAAGGGCAAGTTTCATAGAGTGGTAGTTAAACCGACTATATTGTATGGTATTGAGGTTGGCCAATCAAAAAATCCATATCCAGAAGATGAGAGTAGTAGAAATGAGGATGTTGAGATGGATGTGTGGGCATACTTGAAATATTAATATTAGAAATAAAATTATTAGGCACAAGGCGGGAGTGACCCCTACAAAAGATAAATTGCGGGAATCGAGGCTGAGATGGTTCAGACACATGATGAGGAGAGACATCGATGCCCCGGTTAGGAGGTGTGAGAGATTGATCATGTCGAGTCTGAGGAAGGGTAGAGGTAGACCTAAGAAGTATCGGGGAGAGGTGATTACGTAGGGCATGACTTCAGCTTACCGAAGTTATGCCACTCGATAGGAAGGTGTGGGGTCGAAAATTAGGGTTGAAGGATGATAGGTAGTCAAGAGTTTCTCCTGATCTTACCGGTAATAGTAATATTCTTACATTTTCATGTTCCTAGATCTTTGTTATTCCATATTGTGTCATTCTTATCAGCATTGTTAGTGTTATTCTTGCATTCCTTATTTCTGAATCTTTGTTATTACACGTAGCGTCTTTGTTTTTTCTTGTTGTTGATATAATTGGTTGCTCCATGTTCACTGTTTCTTAAGCCGAAGGTCTTTTGGAAACAACCTCTCTACTTTCACAAGGCAGGGATAAGGTCTACGTATACACCACCCTGGATCAAGTGAGGTGCATCAAAGACGGAATAACCCAATCAAATAACAAAAGTACCCTTCTTAATGTCTTTCAAGCATGTGAAGATTAAAAATAAAAACAAAAGTTTATCCAACTGTATCTATGTAAAACCAAACATACATCTTATGTTATACCCGAATATAACCAATTTTTATCTAATGGATCAAACATCTACCAATAAAGTATATGTATTAATAAACATCATGTAATTCTCATAAAGAAGACCAATGTAACCAAGTTTACTAATTGTAAATGTACCCCTTTTCAATCCAATAAATCAAACATCTACAATAAAAGCATATTGACTAAATAATTTGATTAATATTATTCCCTGTATTATAATTCCCACATTATAATTCAAATATAACTTATTTGCAAACCAAACGAACCTCACTAAGATTTAAATTCCCTTAGTTTAATCCATTCCCAGTGGTTGAGCGTTTTATAGACCATCATGAAAGAATTTTACTTCATATTGCTATCTTTGAAAAAAAAATGTCAATGAAATAAGAAAAAGTTCAAATATTCGAACTTATATCTTCTATATTCTAATAAATAAAAAATGTAAAAAAATAAAAAATTAAAGCAGGCTAGACAGATGTTGACACGTGGATTCAATTTTTTTACATATTCCATTTTTCGTGAAGCAAAACAAGAACTAAAACTCAACCAAAGTGTTGCACATGAGCTTTTATCAATCCTATACGCATCATGAGTCGAGATTGCTGTATAAACAAAAGGGGTATAAATTTCACTATGAAGAGCTGTGGTCAACAAAAGATTTGATACAATACAACTCTGCTGTTTCACAGAACGAATCAAAGACTGAAAATCAAGAAATAGCAGAGGCTGCAATTTCCCTATGCTGCTATCTAGGTAATGCTTTTTGCCAAAATAAAAAGAAATAAGAATGAAAACCAAAATCGAAAGCAAAGAAGCTATTGTACAAACCAAATTTCATGTTGCACCACAACCTATCAGCGCACTCACAGATGCAGTCTCCTTCTCCGACCACTACGACAAGGACCTCCGAACAACAACAACAACGATTCAGTAAAATCTCACAAAGTGGGATCTGGGGAGGGTAGTGTGTACGCAAACCTTACCCCTACCCCGATGGGGCAGAGAGGCTGTTTCCGATAGACCCTAGGCTCAGGAAGGCGGAAATAAAACTAGAAGAGACAATTCATCAATAACATCCGAACATTGCGTTCAAATACATAACTACCAAGTCCACAAACAAAAGGACGGTTTTTGCAAAATTGATCTATGCAACTAACAATACTTTGTTCATATTGGAGAGAATCTATCCTCAAGAATGCTGTATCAGATGTAAGGTTGCACACTACAAACATTGGCTGACATAGGAACAAAAGATGTGTACATGAACAATCATGAACTAAAAGTATGCTTTTGCCGGAAAACAATCTGGGAAAAAGGATTATGATAATTGCAAACAAAATTGATTTTCACTTCATATTTCTAGCTAACAGAGAAAAAAGGTTGTTACATGGTGATGTGACCGCAAATACTACTGTAAACAACTAACAGTAGATATCCAGAAAACTGTGATCCAAGAGGCTGAACCACAATATGTCGCCACAGAGCCGGTGGAAGTATGCTTTCAAGCTACATCTTAACCACCACCTGTTCAGCAGAACTCTTCTTCATAACTCCTCTAGAACACAACTCATTCAGTAACTCCAAAGCCTCCTCCGCTAAGCCTTCATAAGCAATACCTTCAATTAGGATAGTATATGTAGATTCAGTAGGTTTACATCCCTTTGAAATCATATAAGCCAAGAAGTCAATTGCACGATCTGTTTGGCGAGCTTTACACAGCCCCAACATAATGGCGTTGTAGGTTATAGCATTGGGCCTGACATCCAACCCTTCTAAGTCGTGAAAGAACTTAATGGCTTCATCAACTTTTCCTTCCCTACTAAGACCTGACACAAGCGAGGAATAGGTAATTATATCAGGTTGGAGACCTTTCTCTCGCATTTCATTCAGCAGTTCAATGGCAAGTTCAGTTTTCCCCACTTTGGATAGTCCATCAATCACTGTATTGTAAGTGATTAGGACTGGAGAACAGCCTTTGTCACTAAGTTGATTAAGGATTTCAACTGCAACATCAACCTTACCATCTTTGCACAAAGCTGTGAGCAACGTATTATAAGTCACAATATCAGGGTAACAACCCCTACTCACCATAACTTCCAAATACTCAATCGCCCGGTCCATTTTCTTCTCTTTGCAGAATGCATGAAGCAATGGATTATAACTCAAGGAATTTGGAGTACACCCATACTTAGGCATCTTCTCCAACAAATCAATAGCTCGTCCCAACAGTCCCTTCCGGCATAGAAAATTGATCAAGATGTTAAACGTGACAACACTAGGAGAACAACCTTTTCTAACCATATCAGCCAACAGTTTCTCAGCATCCATCCATCTACCCGTACTACACATACTACGCAATATTATATTGTGCGTGATAACATTAGGTTGACAACCATAAGATGGCATATTATTCAGAAACTTGATAGCTTCATTCAATCTCCCTTCCTTACAAATCCCATTGATAAGAACATTATAAGTGACCACATCCGGCGTACATCCTTTACTCCTCATTTCATCCAAGAGCTTCATTGCCTGCCCCACGCCACTTTCCTTACACGTTGCTTCGATCAAAATTGTATAGGTAATCACATCAGGGTAACACTCCCTCTGCAACATACGGTCGAGAACGTGCATAGCTTGTTTCAATTTCCCACTATCACATAAGGTACGCAAGATTGTATTGTACGTGACCACATCAGGTGCAACGCTCATTCGGTCCAAGATCTTCAAAGCACTATCAATTTCTCCAGACTTACAATAACCACTAATCAACACATTGTAAGTAATAACATCCGGAACAGCCCCGGAATCCTCAAGAATCTCCAAAATTCTTGTAGCCTTCTTAGTTTGGCCAATTCTACAAAACCCGCGAATCAAACTTGTACACGGAATAATATCAGGAATATCACCACCATACACCATACTCTCAAGGTGCTTAAAACTTTCTTCTAATTCCCCATTCCTGACCAACCGACGAAGATAATTATTACTCTCAAATTCCTCAAAGTTTTCAGATATGCTCCCTTGAACATATGGCCTCTTTTCAACACATGATAACCTACCATTCGTGCCTAAAGTTTCACTTCTTGAAATAGCAAATACCTTACTTTGTCTCTGTTTTCTCAACTGACCCACAAGTACCTTTATTGAACTGCTTCTGAACCTCCTATAATTACAACCCGACAAACGCTTACTAGTAATTTCCTTACGAGTAGAGTGAAATGAGCAAAACCCTTCATGGGTTTGCTTCGTTGGCACTATTAACTCCATCACAAAGTTTTACAACAACACAAAACTAGTAACAGTATTCAAAAGCACAACTAAAAAGACTGCTCATTCTGGACTCTATGTTACTATCTATGTAGGCAAGGCTTTCTTTTGGTTGGTTGGGGGGGGGAGGGGGGACTGCAGAGAGCTAAAATAAATAAAACTTGTTGTGTTGTTTACTGTATGAAGATTGTTAGCAAGAAACAGGGAACTTACTCCGAGAGCTTTGTTCCGGCTAAGAAGGGCTACGATAAGAGAGCGACAGAGCTGCGTGTTCTTTGCCGGTTCTTCTTTCTTATCCTCTGCTTCTGTCTTTTGACAAGTGAACCGAAGCCCAAATGGTTGATAGATCAAATAGGGCCGGCGACCCATCAAAATCTTGAGGCCTTAAAACTAAGGGTGTCAAACGGGCCGGGTCAACCCGTTTCCGGACCGGTTGAAATCGGACCCGGATCGGTCCGGTACAAAGGGGGCCGGGTGGGCTGGGTTTAAGGGATAAGGGGGGTTGGACCGTTTACATTTTTTTCTACCGGTCAAACCTGGTCAACAATTTTTCCTGTAGAACCGGTTAACCGGCCCGGTTTAACGACTGTTTTTCAGAAAAAAAATTATTTTTATTTTTTTAAAGTTGTTTAGGACCGTTGGCAACGGTCAAGTGGCTTTTGGCCATTGCCCAACGGCTGGAATTGCACAAATAGCTCTTGGGCAATTTTTTTAAAAAATAACACTTGTTGTAATTACTAATTTAGCCCTTTGAAAAACTATAAATACACCTCCCCCCTCCCTCCCTCTTCTTCATTTCTTTACTCATCTCTCATTTCTCAAACTCATATTCTCTCATTCAAGTTAAATCATGCCCCGTGATTCTAGAGTGCGCTCATATGTTTGGCAACACTTTGAGGTGGTAGAAGAAAATGAAGAAGTTTACAAAGTAAAGTGCAAGAATTGTGGTCTAATCTTAAATCTTTGTCCCAAGTGCACGGGCACATGCTGTTTAAGGAGGCATATGAAGATTTGTCTTGAGCGTTCTCTAGAAATTCGTTTAATTTGAGACAATTTGTGTTATTTTAATATTATTAGACATATTATGCTTAATGTTTTAGTTTGTTAGATTAATCTAATGTATTATTAATTTATTATGCAATGATAAGTGCAAGTTTGAACTTTAATTTGAAGTATTAAATGTAAACTTTAATTTGAAAGTTTGAACTTGCAAATTATATTATTATAAGTGCAATTTTTTTCCATCTTCATTGTATTCTATATTTCTATTATCTTAAAATTTAAATTCTTAATGATATATTCAAATATAAGAATTTTAAAATCTTTGCATCCTTCATTCAAACACTATTTTTATAAGATTATTTTTTTGTTTATATTTTTACGATAGTTATAACAAATACAAAAAAAAATTAAAAAAATAATTTAACGGTAACCCGGCCCGACCCCTTTGACCCGTAACCCTTACGGTTCAATTTTTACCCGGATGGACCCAGACCCATTAAACCCGGTAAGCCCCAACACGTAACCGACCCGGTTCTGAACCCGGACGGTTCAATTTTTTCCCTACCCAGCCCAGCCGACCCACCCGTTTAACACCCTTACTTAAAACTAAGTGGAAATGACACCAGGCAGCCAATTTTAAGTATGCGGTTTAAAATAAAGATTAGCCAATTAACTCAAACTTCAGGACACGACGTCCTAGAGTTTAAACTTCAAAATTCAAATTTCAGAACATCGTGTCCTAAAGTTTGAAAATTATGTCCAGAAGTTCGAATCTTATGTCCTGAATTTTAAATTAGTAGTTCAGAAATTCAGGACACTAAGTCCTGAATTTCAAATTAGCAACTCAAAAAATCAGGACACTAATCTCCTGTTTGGCCTAAGCCTTTTTTGGGCCAAAAGTATTTTTTTGGCCAAAAGCACTTTTGGCCAAAAATTGAGGTGTTTGGCCAAGCTTTTGGAAGGAAAAAAAGGTGCTTTTGAGTAGAAGCAGAAAAAAGTAGCTTCTTTCCAAAAGCACTTTTCTGAGAAGTACTTTTGAGAAAAATACACATAGAAGCAGTTTTCAAAAGCTTGGCCAAACACTAATTACTATTCAAAATGCTTTTCAAATGAATTAGTCAAACACAAACTGCTTCTCACCAAAAGCACTTTGGGTGAATTGACTAATCTCAAAATAAACTGATTTTAGAAGCTTGGCCAAACAGGTTATAAGTCCTGAATTTTCAAATTCAGGATACTTAATCCTGAAGTTCGGGTGAATTGACCAATCTTTAAATACATTATAAATTATGGATATATTTTAAATAACAAGCTTAAAAGTGACTATTGGTGCACTTCACCCTAAAAACTAACATCCTTGGGACTTGGCATGCCCAAAACTGTTGAAATCAATAACTTTGATCTTTTGATGTTTTTAATGGAAAAAGACAAATATTACCCCTAAAGTTGTTCGAAAAATATTGTTACAGACACCTCATTATCTCTTATTCTTGTTTATAGTAGAATTAGTTCTCAAATACGTGAGTTGCACGTGTATCCCATGCTAATTAGGATTAAATATTTTAAAAGTACTATAATAAGTGTCCGTTGAGTTGCATAGAAATTGAAGAGGCAAATACAAGCTCAAACCGATGAATAATGAGCACCCTACCCTTTATTTTATTTCCTTTCTAGGGCTTCTTTGGTTGTTGTAGCTACGATTATCGCCGGATTTGCTACAGTACCCCATCCCACTTTTCTTCTTTGCTTCTTTCTAGGGCCTCCATTCACCAGTGGTAGCAATGACAACCCCCTCCCTTATTTTTATTGGTCTTGTGGTGTTTTTGTGTGTCTTTCAGGCATTATTATGTGGTTGTTGGAGACAAGGGGGAGGCGCGCGCGCAAACATAGCAGAGCAGCTCATGTGGGCGTCAGAAAGGGTCGGTGGAAAGTTGGACGTGAACGCATCAAGTGCTGCAACAACATCGTGTACACCAAGACTCCACTCCGGGTTCTATTCTCGAAAGTTGATACCTTATGCCCACTTATCGACACTCTCCTTCCTTTCATTATTTAAATTATTTTTGTGTTAGCTTAGACTTTCTATTAGTGTGCTTACTTGTTAGCTTGATTACGATCTTGTGGTTGTAGCTGATTCTATTACATTTTGGCCCTTAATATACCATAGGTTATAGTGGTTGTGGTTGATGATGACAGATTAATACATGTCCTCGGGTGGGGCGGGGGATAGGGGTGGGGGTGGGGTAGGGGTCAAGGGAGCCATTAGGTTGAGAATCAGATCTTGGAACATAGGGACTTTGACAGGGAAGTCTATTTAATTGGCCAAAATTCTCCAAAAGAGGAAAGTCAATATAGCCTGTATAAGGAGACTAGGTGGATAGGTTCGAAGGCGCGGGAGGTTGTTTTATTAAAAGTTGAATGACCTTTTTATGATCTTTGATAGATGTTTTACTCTTCTACTAGGAGCAACTTTAGTTGGATGACTTTAATAGTGTTATTTGATTTCCCTTAAGTTATAAATTTTCTTTTTTATGCATTCGATGTGTTCAATTTAGTTCCACCTTACATATTGACTATATTTTTTTTGTGGAGAATCAAAACTACATTCAATCAACAAAGGCATCAGTACACTCCATACTATAAGTACATTAACTTTATGTGAAAATAATATCCACCTTAAAATAATAAGTTAAAAAATCATCTTTTAACTTTTTAATATTACTAATAAAAGATACTTAGCTATTTGTAACAGTTGCCTCCCACATATTTTAGAAGTTAGCCTTCATGTCATCAAATACTATCTGATTTAGAAGATTGAGATATTAAAAGCCACCGTGGAATGCAAGAAGTGGATATGGTAGCCCAACCAGTAATCAAAGGGGAAAAATCGTAATAGGTGGAGAGCCTATCAAATTCAAGGTAACAGGGATGTACACAGGATTTTTCATAAGTGGTGTCGACATTTAAAAAAATAGAAGAAACAAACATAGTAACAACATCATATTAAGAAAAGTACCTTACTACAACTCTCACCGACGAGTTTTCAGATTTTGGAAGGTATTCATAATAGCTTCATAAGGAATAAGACTAAATACATCCCTTTCTATATAAGTCACCAAACAACTACTTAGAAAGTCATCATCCATTCGACTCCTCAAATTGGTCTTAATCAACTTCATTGCCGAACAAGCTCTCTCAACTGTAGCAGTAGCAACTGGCAAAAGCAAAGCAAATTTCACAAGTTGAAAAACAAGAGGATAAGTCCCATGCTTCTTTGTCTCCACTAATTTTATGAAAAGATTACCAAGTCCCCTATGATCTTAAAAACTTTTATCATGATCTCGGACATCAACAATGTAATTCTGAAGCTGAAAGTGAAGGTCGACCATAGAATATTTATCAAAATCATCATGATATGACTCAGCTAATCTCAATATCTTTTCAATGTCAAAATTAAAAAAAGAGTCAGTTGGTTCTGATCACGCCCAACTCTAGTCCTAAAAAAGTATAAGCGGTCGCTGCAAATATAATTCGGTCTAAAAGTCCGGAGTTGAATCCCACAGAGAACTAAGGCTTAGCTGCACTTGTTCAATATCGCTAAAAAACACAAGTCCAAGCAATTTTCTAATTATAAAGATTGCGATTCTTATTTTTAAACTAATTAACTAGAAACTATTAAAAGTAGTAAAATTATTATCTAAAGATACCGAGGGTTAGAGACTAAATTAAGGAGGTCTAGAGTTATGATTTCCCCAAATGTTGGAATCCTTCCCGCTATGTTCTCTACAATTTCGCCTATGTATTCTCTACGGATCGTGAGCACTTTACGTGCCGTAATTCTCTCTCGAGCAACTAAAATAATTTATTAGACATATTCTCTCGAACTACGCTAGTTGGATTTATTAAACCGCTCATTATGACCACGTCAAGGCTTTGTTATTTCTAAACCTACCTTTAAACCCGTTGTATTGATTTCTCACATACATTCGGAATGACGTTGTTCAACAACCACCTAAATATGTATCCTTTCTCAAGCAACACATAATAAATAGGCACAATCAATCGATGTCCATTCAATCAACTGAAATAAGCACGTAGTTGAACAAATAGACAAATTCAAAGGTTAAATTATATTAAGACATAACAAGAATTCTTCCTTTTCTCCAAGAGGTTCCATCAAAACTCTAGATAACAAATTAATTTCTCATAATAGTATGTAAAACTACAATACTAAAAGTCATAACCAACAATGAAAAATAGGAAGAGGAAGAAAAAATTTGTGGTTAAATCTTCCTCCTTGTTCCTAGCGTATTTTTGCCTCCTTAGGTGTTGTTTTACTCTAACGTGTGTCAAAAGTCACAAAAATAACGTTTTTGTATGTATATATACTAAGTATGGTCGGTCCCAAACACATACAACTTCTCCTACCCGAAAAAAGACACTTTTCCCGGACAGGACGTCTGCGACCGCGGATTTTGGCCAGTGTTCTGTGTCGCATATTTTTCAACCTGTTATGCCTGAAATTTAGAAAAACGTAAAACATGAAAGTTGTATTACTTTGAGTTGTCTTTCCAACCATATATTTTGGAGACCAAATGGAGTTCTGAGATAAACATTATGTATATTTTACTAGACAGTGCACAATATACCTACTCGATTCTTTGTTCATTCTCAACTATCATCATTCATCCGTTGATCCCCGAACACGATCCCGACTTAATTCCTTGGGATTTTACTCAGATTTCAAAGCTCCAAATCACTTGAATTCATTCCATAACATCTACATAGCTCAGAATCACTCCTACAAGGCATAAAACACACAATTAGTGCAAAACACTAGTGATTAAAGCTCAAACTCAATTAAAGTACAGTAAATTAGAGTGCAATAAGCGACTTAAATACATAATTATAGCCTATCATCAGGTTCAAGTAAGCAACTCCAAGAAGCAAATCAGTTGTCACCTCATCAAAATGGATTATTAAGTTCTTGAAATTGATCAATAATTTTACAAAATACCCCCAACACGATGGTGACGTAAAATAGTATACTCAAAAACTCTACGACGTGATCTTCTAGGGATAACATAACGCTTATCAAATTTAGGTATTAAAATATCATATTTCATACAAAATTTGGATATCTCATCAATAAGTGAATTTTAATATTCCTTCCTCAATGTTTGCAATTGATCCTTTGCCACTCCAATAAGTAATATGGCATTTGCATATCTTGATCCTTCTTTTGAAAGGTTGCACTAAGCTCATTTGTGATTTCTAAAACAACATGCATTAAATGCAACACGAAGACAACTTAACATGTTAAACATGCTTTAAGATATTCCTTTGCTTTATAATTTTTTCAAATGTGTTATAACAGCAATAGCATCAAGCACATCAATAATAAGGCCAAACATAAGAATAAAATTATTAAAGGATTTATAGTAGGATCCCCATCGAGTATCACCAGCTCTAATAAGACCCAATTCTTGATTCAAGCCCCTAGTAGTTTCAAGCTCCCATTTATGTAATGCCTCTTCTATTTCTTCTTCTTGAGATTCACGAAGTTCATCTCTATGCTTGAAAGAAGCTCCCACCATATTCAATATATAAAAAACCAATAATAAAAGTTCTTGTACTTCATCACATCTTCCAGAAAGTGCAACAAGAGTTAATTGAAGCTGATGAGCAAAACAATGAATAGAACGAGCACCTCTAATTTCTTTTTGCATTAAGATCTTAAGACCATTTAAATCACCTTGTATATTGCTAGCTTCATCATAACATTATACACGTATGGACTTTAAAAATATTGAGCAAGTAAACTAACAATTTCATTCCTTAAAGACAAAGCAGTAGTATCACGAACATGAACAATATCTGTAAATCGATGCATCACACTTCCCCTTCTATTAACGTAACGCAAAACAATTGTCATTTGCTCCTTATGACACATGACGGGATTCATCAACTAATATAGAAAAGTGATCATCATTTATATGCTTAATGATATTCCTAATTGTTTCCATCTTACATGCAATAATATCCTTTTGAATATATGGAGAAGTCCATTGGTTATTTTTTGGAGATTTTTTGAACTCATCATCAATACTTTTACATCACTATGCATACTATGTAAAAAGTTCAGTATAATAACCTCTATTACAAGATGATTCACCTTCACAATGTCCCCGAAATGATAATTTTTGGTTCAAAATATATCTTATCACATCAATTGCAGCTTCTAAACGAGTTCCATATTCTAACTTTTGTTGATCAGATTGTTTAGCAAGTGCACTTTGAAATTGTTTTTGTCTCATCAAATTTTCACAATTCCTTCTTGACTGATTATGAACGCAGTTTGGTCCACTAATATGCACGGCAAATCTATCCTTATGGTTCCAATTTGTAAACCTTATGCTTGAAAATACATCTCCCCCCTTGATTAATACAATCATCTTGAAACAAATAATAATAGAAGCAATACACCGCAACTTTTGTTATGCTATACTTCAACCAATCATACTCAACAAACCATCGAGGATTAAAACGACACAATTGACCATTAAAATTTCTTTGAGGGAAAAAGTAATTTCGAGGTTGGCAATGACCTTATTGAATATATTTTCTTCTTACTGCATCCCGATCATTTAAATGATATTTTTGAATTGCTAATCTTTTATCCGGATTAGTCTCTAAAGAATTAAAATTAACTCCTTCACTTCGTGGACGTTGTTCTGAATCATCGGCCATTTCTCCAAGTTAGATGAACTTTGAGATGTTGAACCTTGTAGAGAAATTAATCATGACACAATTAAAAGGTAAACAGTAAACCTAACACAAATATTTGCACCATACACATTAGACCTATTTTTGATATATCTAAAAATAAGAACACAACAAGTTTAGTGTTTGATATATTTGAAGAGCTATTATCGCTCAAACATTACTTTGTTGCATCTAGTTTTAACACAATATTAACAATATCTATATACAATAATACTTAATAAAAAATCTAAAAATGAACCAACAATGCTCTATCTCCTGATTTAAGTTCTGATGGTTCATCTTTATAAGTTTAGATGATATTCAATCATTTTGACCTCGATAAATAAGACCATGTAACAATCCACATTGATTATTGTAACAACCCCGCCGATTATTTTGAGTGTTGTATTCCCATCCCCCATTTAATGCTCATTTCATGCTTAATTGTTTCTATGTGAATTACCGGGGTAGCTGGTCCGAATCCAGGGATGTCTCAGAAGGAGTTGAGACACTTAGTCTCAAGGTTGGAAGCTTAAGTTGTAAAGGTTGACTGGATGTGGACTTATGTGTAAATGACTCCGAAATGGAGGTTTGATGGTTCCAATATCTCTGTTGCGTGATTTCGGACTTAGGAGTGTGTCCAAATAGTGATTTGAAGGTCCGTAGTTGATTTAGACTTGAAATGGCGAAAGTTGAAAAATTAGAAGTTTTGGAAGTTGAGAAGTTTGACCGAGAGTTGACTTTGTGGTTACTGAGCTCTAATTTTGGTACCGAGAGTTGGAGGAGGTCCGTTGTGTCATTTATGACTTGTGTGCAAAATTTGAGGTCAATCAGATTTGATTTGATAGGTTTCGGCATCGATTGTAGAAGTTGGAATTTTCTAGTTTTCATTAGGCTTGAATTGATGCGCGATTCGTATTTTTGATATTGTTTGATGTGATTTGAGGACTCGACTAAGTTTGTATCGTGTTTTAGGACTTGCTGGTATATTCGATTGAGGTCTCGGAGGCCTCGGGTTAATTTCGGATGGTTAACGGATTGATAATGGGACATGAAGCATTGCTGAAGTTGTGAACCTTCTGGTGTGATCGCACGTGCGACGTCGCATGTGCGGCTGGATACGTGCAGAAGCGAATCTAAGACTAGCCTGGGGTGCGTCACAAGTGCGTGAAATCAACCATATCTGCGAGCCTGCATGTGCGAGAAAGTCTCCGCAGATGCGGAAAAGTGGAAGAGGAGTCGGCTTCGTAGAAGCAAAGGAATTTGCGCAGGTGCAACTCCGCTAGTCTGGTCTGCAGAAGTGAAGGCAGTGGATTTCTTGGGAAACCGCAGAAGCGGAAGAAATTCCTGCACTTGCGAGACCGCAAATGCAGCTAATTGAGTCAAAGGTGCGAAAGCACTGACATAGTTTAAATTCGAAGGGTTCCGAGGTTTTAATTATTTTTGGGCATTTCAAGCTCGGGATATGGAAATTTTTGAGAGGGATCGAGGGTTTTCTTGAGGTAAGTCACTTGTAATCATTTTTATTCAATAATCCCATTGAATTCCCACCTAGTTTGTGTGTTTTTTAGGTGGAATTTTGGGAGTTTGAGGCATGAGAATTGGGGAGTTAATTTGGAGATTTGAGTGACGATTTGGTGTTGGACTTTAGTAATTTGGTATGGTTAGACTCATGGTTGAATGGGCTGCCAGATTTTGTGACTTTTATCGGATTCCGAGACATGGGCCCGGGGGTTGGCTTTTGAGTTGACTTTTTGACTTTTCATTAAGAACTTAGTATTTTCATATGGAATTGATTCGTTTAGCTCATGTTGATTGTATCGAATGGTTGTGGCTAGATTTGAGGCATTCGGAGGCCGATTCGCGAGGCAAGGGCTTGTTGGAGTAGAGTTTTGTATGGTTCGAGGTAAGTAGAACTTCTAAACTTGGTTATGAGGGTATGAAACCCGAAATTCGTGTAATGTGATTGGTGTTGAGGTGACACGCATGCTAGGTGATGGAGTGTGGGTGTGGACCGTAATATTTATGATTTAGTCGTTTTCATGGAACGACGTAGCTATTTTATCTTAACATTATAAGTGTTAGAGCACTTGAGTTGTGAATCATGCTAGAAACATGTTTAGCTATATATTGGTACTATTGGGACCCATAGTGGTCGATCTTTACTGTTGAGTTATTTGCTTAATTGTTGTTATGTACTGAGTCGCATTCATCATTACATATCATATCTCAGTTTTCGTTATCGTATATCGTCAAATCCTATATCATTGATTTGTGATGCTTTGCATGAGAGCTGTGAGCCTGAGAGAGTGGGAAAATTGATGATTGTATGAGGCCGAGGGCCGGTTTACGAGTGATATTTATGCGATCGGGATGCACGCCGCAGCAGGCTTTATGGATTCATGCCAGGATTTGACTTATTATAGCACTTTGGATAGATCTTCCCCTCCGAAGTATGCACACCCATAGTGAATGCAAATGCTATTAATTCATTTGCATTGTGTTGGATCTGCCCAGGATTTATTTGCATTTGGGCTGGATCTGCCCCGTATAATGCTGAGTGATTGAGTGTGATAAGTGAGAATTGAGACAACCAGGTTGAGTACTCCGAGAGTGTGAGTACACGAGGCTTTTGTTGTGTTGCATCACATACGATATGCATATTGGCATGTAGATATACATAAGTCATATTCCTCATATCATTCAGACTTGACATATTTTATCTGTTCTAAGTTTAATTGTTAAACCTGGAAGCATGCCTAAATTCTTGTACCGTTACCTGCAAGTTATGAATTTATGAGTTATTACTGTCATATTTTCCGTAAATTTCTGTATTTTTAATTTTGTGTGTAGGTTGTAATGTTCGATCCCGTCACTACTTTCAGTCTAAAGATTAGATTTATTACTTATTGAGTTGGTTGTACTCACGCTACACCCTGCATTTCGTGTGCAGATCCAGGTATTTCCAGTCGTGGCGGTTGCTTATTCTCAGAGTTTTCAGTCATTCGGAAACATTCGAGGTAGCTGCCTAGCATCCGCAGACCTTGACTATCCTCTCATATCCCTCAGTTTTACTTATTCAGTTTCTATTTTTCTTAGAGAGTGTATCAAACCTTGTATTTGTATAGATGCTCATGCACTCAGTGACACCCTGATTTTTCGAAAATTTTTGTATTGAGTTATGAAATTTTATCCATTTTTATGAGAGTTTTACTTATTTAAACCTGTTTCAGTATATGTTAAATTTGAAAGTGCCGTAATGTCTGAGTTGTCGGCTTACCAGTACCATGATAGGCACCATCACGACAAGTTGAGTTTTGGGCCGTGACACTTATTTACATGAATTTATACTTTATTTTTCATGTATAATATTATATACTCAAAACTGTTTTTCAATAATATTATTTACTATACCGTATACTGCAAAATTTGACGTATTACTATATATTACGAATGCTAAACGAACAGAAGGGTTGAGAAGGCTACCTATATTTCTCAAACGGAAAAGATTGGGAAATAATTTTTAAAAGAGGGGAAGAAAAGGTATTGACTAGGATAAGATGGTAATTGAGGTCGTTAAAGATATCAGAGGCAGAATGTGTTATTGTTGTGTGGGTGTGCTGATAAATATTTATTGCGAATTTTATGTTCCAAAGCCTCTAAAAACTTTATTACGAAGGTTTCTACTTTATAGGAAATCAACAAGGAGTTCTGAAATTATCCGGATAGTGTTTGAGATGTTGTTAGCCTCAAGACTCTCGTGAAATTATTAGACTTTTTTGAGATTAAGAATAATTTCATTATGCTATTTGTGCGTCTATAATATATATATATAGACACAACACACACATATACAGAAGGGTTGAGAATACTACTTATATTTCTCAAACGGAAAAGATGGGAAATAATTTTTAAAGGAGGGGAAGAAAAGGTATTGACTAGGATAAGATGGTAATTGAGGCCGTTAAAGATATCAAAGGCAGAATGTGTTATTGTTGTGTAAGTGTCCTGAGAAATATTTACTGCTAATTTTATGTTCCAATGCCTCTAAAATTTTTATTATGAAGGTTTCTACTTTATAGGAAATCAATAAGGAGTTCTGAAATTATCAGGATAGTGTTTGAGATGTTAGCCTCAAGACCCTATTCCATCGTGAAATTATTAGACTTTTCTGAGATTAACAATAATTTCATTATGCTATTTGTGCGTCTAATATATATACACACACACATCACGACAAGTTGAGTTTTGGGTCGTGACACTTATTTACATGAATGTATACTTTAATTTTCATGTATAAAATTATATACTCAAAACTGCTTTTTACTATACCGTATACTACAAAACTCGACGTATTACTATATATTGCGAATGCTAAAAGAATAGAAGGGTTGAGAAGGCTACCTATATTTCTCAAACGGAAAAAATGGGAAATAATTTTTAAAGGAGGGGAAAAAAACGTATTGACTAGGATAAGATGGTAATTGAGGTCCTTAAAGATATTAGAGGCAGAATGTGTTATTGTTGTGTGAGTGTCCTGAGAAATATTTATTGCGGATATATGTCCCAAAGCCTCTAAAAATTTTATTACGAAGGTTTCTACTTGATAGCAACAAGGAGTTCTGAAATTATCCAGATAGTGTCTGAGATGTTGTTAGTCTCAAGACCCTATTCCATCGTGAAATTATTAGACTTTCCTGAAATTAAGAATAATTTCATTATGCTATTTGTGTGTCTCAAATATATATATATATATATATATATATATATATATATATATATATATATATATGTGTGTGTGTGTGTGTGTGTGTGTGTGTGTGTGTGTGCGCGCGCGCGCGCGCGCGCCCAACACTGACAAGGAATTACATATATTTATCTTTGCTTGAATACTTTAATTTTGAACGAAAATGTATTGTGTTACTTGGAAGTTTAGATCCTTTAAATGACTTACGCAATGATATAAGAATGATATGTAAAGAATTTGATAATAATGTCATACATGCATAAATTACAATGGGTCAATATGTTACTACATATGTGTTTATTTCAAAAATTCAAACTGTTACCCATGAAAATGAAAGATATCCTTTCAAATTCATACAAAAATAATTTCCTTTACACATAAATAAAGTACATGGTCAACCACCCCCCAATTTTTGATATTTTCTGCCACGATATTTTTTACACATATCCAACTTTATATTACACTTTCAAGAGGGATATCAATGTTGACAACAAGAGTCCGGGTGATGATAGAGCAACCGAAACGGATGAATGGGCTAAAATATATAAACAATTTTTTTTTTTAAATTAGGTTATTTCTTCTCAGATGTCCAAGTCTTGATAGACATATTTACTTGGTACATGTTACTAAATAACAGACATCCCATAAAATTAATCGAATTATGCACAAACTTACTTGGACACTTACGCAAAAAGTAAAAAAAATAAAAAACTAATATTCCTATCATAAAAAATAAAAAAGAAGAAGGGGGAAACAACTTTTTCAAGAAGGAATCGAAGGTTCTTCAATTGCTAAAATTATAAACTAAATAAAGGAGAAAAGATAACTTTTCAAGAAGCAGTGAAAGTTGTTTACACCTCCAAATTTGCTTTAAACATCAAATTCTCCCCTCAACTTCGAACAATAGATATTATATTTATTTATTTAAAACCTTTTATTTTATACATAAAACATAGTTTTTAATACATTATTAATTGAGAGCGAGATACACGCGCAACTACACGTATCCTAACACTGTTATAGTAGTATATGTTAACACTTATCAACTGCGAGGTACATAATTCTTTGCTTTCTATTATATTTGAATGTCTATTGAGTTAGTATTTGTCATATTTGATTTTTTCTAAATTATGATCCTACATATATAGAGGGGACGGCTCGGGACCTGGATCAAGTGAGGTGCATCAAAGACGAAGAAGACAATGTATTGGTGGAAGAAGCGTGTATTAGGTGTAGGTGACAAACATATTTCTATAAACTCTTGAACAAGGATGGGGACACGAACATCGTGCTTGATGCGTTGGAGAACTCAGAAAGCCAAAGAGATTTTGGTTTTTGTAGGCGCTTTAAGATTGAGGAGGTTAAGGGGTGATGCTGAAGATGAGCATGGGTAAAGAGACAGGCCGGGCAAGATTCCGGTGAAATTTTAGAAGGACGCGGGTTGGGCAGACTTGGAGTGGCTTAATGGATTGTTTAATGTCATTTTTAGGACGAAGAAGATGTCCGATGAATAGAGGTGGAGTTTGATGGTTCCCGTCGTACAAGAATAAATGTGATGTCCATAATTACAACAACTATAGGGGTATCAAGTTGTTGAATCACACTATGAAAGTTTGGGAGAGGGTGGTGGAGAAGAGGGTGAGGAGAAGTGTGTTTATTTTTTAGAACAGTTCGGATTTATGCCGGGGCGGGCAACTACGTAAGCTATTCAACCTGTGAGGATATTGGTAGAGCAGTATAAGGAAAGGAAGAAAGACTTGCATATTGTGTTCATTTACTTAGAAAAACATACGACAAAGACCCCAGTAAGGTTCCATGAAGATATTTGAAGGTTAGTGATATTACAATAGCGTACACTAGGGTGATTAGGGATATGTACGATGGTGCTAAAACTTAGGTGAGGACTGTGGGGGGATACTCGAAACACTTTTCCGTGTTGATGAGGTTACATCAAGGTTCAACTTTTAACCTATTTCTACTCGCTTTGGTAGCGGATATGTTGATGCGACACATCCAAGAAAAGGTGTCATGGTGTATGTAATTTGCAGATGACACAATGTTGATTGACGAGACGCGTTGCGGTATTGACGCTAGGCTGGAGGTTTTGGAGACATATCATAGAATCTGAAGGTTTCACGTTGAGTAGGACGAAAATAGAATACTTGGAGTGTAAGTTCAGCGAGGGGACGCATGAAACAGAAGTCGATGTGAAGCTTGATACACAAGTCATTCCCAAGATAGATAGTTTCAAGTACCTTGGGTCTGTTATCCAAGGTGACCGCGAGATTTAAGAGGATGTTGCACATCGTATTGGAATATGGTAGATGAAATAGAGGCACACATATGGTGTTTGTGTGATAAGAATGTGCCACCGAGACTTAAGGGCAAGTTTCATAGAGTGGTAGTTAAACCGACTATATTGTATGGTATTGAGGTTGGCCAATCAAAAAATCCATATCCAGAAGATGAGAGTAGTAGAAATGAGGATGTTGAGATGGATGTGTGGGCATACTTGAAATATTAATATTAGAAATAAAATTATTAGGGACAAGGCGGGAGTGACCCCTACAAAAGATAAATTGCGGAAATCGAGGCTGAGATGGTTCAGACACATGATGAGGAGAGACATCGATGCCCCGGTTAGGAGGTGTGAGAGATTGATCATGTCGAGTCTGAGGAAGGGTAGAGGTAGACCTAAGAAGTATCGGGGAGAGGTGATTACGTAGGGCATGACTTCAGCTTACCGAAGTTATGCCACTCGATAGGAAGGTGTGGGGTCGAAAATTAGGGTTGAAGGATGATAGGTAGTCAAGAGTTTCTCCTGATCTTACCAGTAATAGTAATATTCTTACATTTTCATGTTCCTAGATCTTTGTTATTCCATATTGTGTCATTCTTACCAGCATTGTTAGTGTTATTCTTGCATTCCTTATTTCTGAATCTTTGTTATTACACGTAGCGTCTTTGTTTTTTCTTGTTGTTGATATAGTTGGTTGCTCCATGTTTACTGTTTCTTAAGCCGAAGGTTTTTTGGAAGCAACCTCTCTACTTTCACAAGGTAGGGATAAGGTCTACGTATACACCACCCTCCCCAGACCCTATTTGTGAGATTACACTACGTTGTTGTTGTTGTTGTTGTTGTTGTTTTTGACAGCTAATATCGGAATAACCCAATCAAATAACAAAAGTACCCTTCTTAATGTCTTTCAAGCATGTGAAGATTAAAAATAAAAATAAAAGTTTATCCAAATGTATCTATGTAAAACCAAACATATATCTTATGTTATACCCGAATATAACCAATTTTTATCTAATGGATCAAACATCTACCAATAAAGTATATGTATTAATAAACATCATCTAATTCTCATAAAGAAGACCAATGTAACCAAGTTTACTAATTGTAAATGTACCCCTTTTCAATCCAATAAATCAAACATCTACAATAAAAGCATATTGACTAAATAATTTGATTAATATTATTCCCTGTATTATAATTCCCACATTATAATTCAAATATAACTTATTTGCAAACCAAACGAACCTCACTAAGATTTAAATTCCCTTAGTTTAATCCATTCCCAGTGGTTGAGCGTTTTATAGACCATCATGAAAGAATTTTACTTCATATTGCTATCTTTGAAAAAAAAATGTCAATGAAATAAGAAAAAGTTCAAATATTCGAACTTATATCTTTTATATTCTAATAAATAAAAAATGTAAAAAAATAAAAAATTAAAGCAGGCTAGACAGATGTTGACACGTGGATTCAAATTTTTTACATATTCCATTTTTCGTGAAGCAAAACAAGGACTAAAACTCAACCAAACTGTTGCACATGAGCTTTTATCAATCCTATACGCATCATGAGTCGAGATTGCTGTATAAACAAAAGGGGTATAAATTTCACTATGAAGAGCTGTGGTCAACAAAAGATTTGATACAATACAACTCTGCTGTTTCACAGAACGAATCAAAGACTGAAAATCAAGAAATAGCAGAGGCTGCAATTTCCCTATGCTGCTATCTAGGTAATGCTTTTTGCCAAAATAAAAAGAAATAAGAATGAAAACCAAAATCGAAAGCAAAGAAGCTATTGTACAAACCAAATTTCATGTTGCACCACAACCTATCAGCAAACTGATGAAATTCACACAATCCCAACAGCTTTATCCCATGTTCTGTCAGCTAGCCACCTCTGTTGCATCTCTTACACAGCTCTGTACAGTATGTACCCACATATGGGTATACTTGACAAAATCTCGATTCTTGAGATACCCTTGCCTTTGTCCAATAATCTTGAAAATTGAGTGAAACTAGATATTAAAGCTCTTGGAGAGCTTGCATCTGGTACATTTCATACAACATCCGCAGGTACAATTACAAATTCCTCGGAAGAGAAGCAAATGGCAAGACATCAATCCTTTAACCTCCGACTGCATCAGAGAATTGCTCTTTCCCAACCAAGCACCTCTTAGCAAACAAGTTAGTGATAGACTCTCTTCACACATATCGTCACCTTTCGTGGTGGATAACTCAATTTGACCTCATAATATCCCATTTAAGACCCTCTGATAATAATCATATTGGCGAGTACGCCATGCATCCAAGCTACTGCTAATTAAAGAAAGTACCAAGGAAACACATTGCTGGCAAAAACAAAGAGGGCATCATGACCATTTAGATGCTAAAAATTAAAAAAAACTAATGAAGTTGTGTACCAGTAACAAACCTCTTCTGTTAAACTAAGATGAAATCTCTTTCTTAGGTTCTGAATTGTTCGGGGACCGCCCTTGAAACAAGGATAACCAGAATCCTGATATAAAGATAGAGAGAAAACAGATTCTATGTTATTCCAAG
This sequence comes from Nicotiana knightiana, assembly GCA_005239525.1. Classification (NCBI taxonomy): domain Eukaryota; kingdom Viridiplantae; phylum Streptophyta; class Magnoliopsida; order Solanales; family Solanaceae; genus Nicotiana; species Nicotiana knightiana. The sequence continues at coordinate 24,963 of ML431307.1, forward strand.
GAGATTAATGTATCAATTCCATAAAAACAAAAACTTGTTTGACCGAACAAGTATGCTTAGTAACTCAATCAGTGATATACTAGTTAGCTCATTCATAACCAAAACAAACACGCAGAGGTTTTGGTAGCTCCTTGATCTAAAGAAATGGTCATAGGAACCGCCTTTAAATCTCCTCCTTCTGTGTTCTGTCGTCATCACACTTGTTACTAATCCCTCGTACATATCCTATATGATACTTCTTTGAATTCCTTCCTTTTCAAGCACCATGAAAGGACATTTTTCTCCGCACTGCTTTGATAAAGTTCAACAACAACAAACCCAGTGAGTTCCCACAAGTGGGGTCTGGGGAGGGTAAAGTGTACGCAGACTTACCCCACCATGGGAGGGCAGAGAGGTTGTTTCCGATAGACCCTCGGCTAGAGAGACTTCTTTTGATAAAGTAATAAGTTTTATTCATGTGAGGGCAAAATAAGCGCCCGTATACAAGAGGTATACCAAATAAAGTAGAAAACCTAAAAAACTGGTTTTCCACGAATGACACCCAATCCTCTATATAAAAGGAAGTATCATAGGTGCACCAGAAGGGCGCACTCTATGATATGCTTTCTCTAAGTTAATGAATACCGTGTGGAGATCCTCCTTCCTTCCCTAGTAAATTTCAATCAATCTCTTTTAGCGAAAAAATACTTTCTTTGTTGTAGACCCTTCTTAATCTTGGGAAGTCTCAAAACGCTTTTCCAATAAACCAACTATGACTATTAAATTTTCTCTATGAATACAATATACTATATGAATGTGAGATTAACTTTTTCTCCCCTCCTGCCAATTGGTGAGACACAAATGAGAGACATGTTGAATAAATACAAGGCTATATTTTTATTCTCGATTCTGTTTCTCACAGTTATAAAATCTTAATTAAGAAGAAAAAAAGTGATGCTCCAAACACAGGGCTCTTTGATACTAAACACTAACATCTTCAGATCGTCTCTTGATATACGTGGCAAGTCAAAGAAATATATTTAATTTCGGATATCAAGTAGCATTACCATATTTAATACTCCATCTTCGATGGTGTTGTTGAGATTAAAAAGAATAAAGTCAATATGGAAATGTGGCAATCCCAGAGAGTGAAAAGGAGCTTAAAGCTAATATGGAAAACTATTCCCAACTGCATAATGTGGACATTATGGCTGGAGCGAAATAAAGCAAGATTTGAGGGGAAGAGGCTGCATATTGACAGAGCAAAAAACAAATGCATTAAGAATTTGTATTTCTGGTGTTATAGTTAGATGAGATGGACCAGTATTAGGATTTTTTGCACTTATTGGGAGAAAATATGTAGTTTGAATTAAGTAAGAGCTGTAGTCTGGTCTTGTACTTTTTCTGTGTACCATCTTGGTACCAGTTATAATAAAATCTTTACTTCTCACAAAAAAAAAAGATTAAAAAGAATAAAGTTGGAGAAATAGTCATTCTTTGGTAAAGGCTCAACCTGCCACATCTGAATGTCTAAGATACTGAAAAATGGGAAGCTGTAGCAGCGTTAGAACTACATGACATTTCCCGTAATTCTTTCCTAGTTCTAGAAAATGCCCCCCGTCCTCATTCCGCCCTATGTTGGAAAATTCCATACTTGAGAAACAAAGATTTTACATAATTTTAAACATGTATGAAAATTAGCAGCTGGAACTGTATATGGGCGTCTACCTGTAGCATCTCAACAAGAAGAATTACACGCTCTGCGTGCTTCCGACATGTGAGAAACCCTTGGATGCATAGAACCTGAAGGCAGGAAATAAAAAAGCATAAAGCACAAAGAATAGTAAAAGAAGTCCAGATACAAACTAAAATCTCAGTGAACAATATAATACTTTGAAATAATCAAAGAACTCGCTTGGAACTCCTTCAGCATCAGAATCCATGATCTAGCACAAATAAACCAAAAATATGTTCAGAAACTGTATCAAACCCCTTCAGAATATAAAATAACAAGGGTAGAAATAAAAAGTTAGACACAAGATCCTTCAGCAGCATATACCTCAAGGAGTTCGCGGGTTAATTTAAATGGTGCACTTTCGAAATTTACACCACCAGGTGAATTAGATAGCATGAAACCAAAGTCGATGTGTATGATATGTCCTTCTTCATCCAATAGAAGATTTCCGTTGTGTCGATCCTTTATCTAGCAACAGAAGCAGAACGGCTGGTAATCATTGCGATTCCTACTGTACTAGGAAAGCTAATAATGAAGACATTCATAGTATCCACATTAAGGGTGTGTTTGGTATGAAAAAAAACATTTTTTAGAAAATGTTTTCCATTTTCGGTTGGCTTAAATATTTTGAAAAATATTTTCCTGGTGAATTCATTTTCCTCCAATTGGAAGAAAATGTTTTCCCTACCAAGGGGAGGGAAAATATTTTCCAATATTCTTTTTCAACCTTCCCCGTCCTATTACCCACCCAACCAACCCCAGCCCACAACCCCCCACCCCAACCACCCTCAAACCCCCCAACCCACCCACACCCCCTACCCCTACCCCCTCCTCCACCCCCATCCCATAGTGTTTGCCTAACTTATATATTTTTCAAAAAAATATTTTTTACTCACTAACCAAACACTAAAGTACTTTCTGGAAAAAGTTTTCCATTCACCAACCAAACATGGAAAAACAAGTGATAAAACCACTCATTTTCCTCCATAACAAACACACCTTAAGAAAAATCAAAGAAAATAAGGAAAAAGGAACAAGCTTTAATCATGCACATTTCCGAAACCATTGGCACAACAGACATTTTAATGGTGAGAAACAAGTGACTTTAAGTGTGCCAAACGCGAGTACAAAATAACTCACTACACAGACTCGTGCTATGTTACACCACAAATAGCATACAACCATTATTTTTCTTGATAGGTAAGTGAACATCCTATTGAAACAAAAGGAGCACAAAGATTCTGTTGTGCGTTACATTCATGATATCCTTACAAGTGTATCTATTTCCATCTCCACGAACCTTACAAAAAATCAGTTCCTACTAGTCTAATGTGAGAGGTGACCGAGGAAATCTAAGAGCTATCCACACCATATACAATCTGCATATTGCACCAAAAGCTAAGAGGAAAAAGAAATTGAACTTCAATTTGTGAACTCTTCCTTTTGCCTCTGAAACGTCTGAGATTCCTTTCTTTTCAAATGACCCACCAATATCGTACAACCATTATGATTGTCAAAATCACAATGATTTGAGTTATTGAATTTGAACTAGAGAGGGAAGTCATGAAGACTTTTCCTTGGAAAACAGGAAAACCAACTTTTGGGTCATACACCCACATACACAAACCTTTACCACTTCTCTAACACACCGCGGCATGTCATATTCTTTATCCCTTGAATAACAAGGGCACCACTTTAGCTACCGTTATGAAGAAACCTAATCGGTTCAGGGTCTGCAAGGCCATAATATCCCTGCTTCTCCATCTTCCGCTATTTGATTGTGTTCTAGCTCTTCCATTCCAGCTCTAAGGATTTCTTGCATTCTATGCAAATTTTATTTTCCGATCAGCAGTTTCAATTTTCTCTCGCATTAAATTCCATATGGAAGTTACGGAAAGTGACAGCCATCATATGGTGGACCTTACTGAACCCGTTTAGTATACATTGCTCAATGCCGGCCACCATCAAAGATATGTTGTTGCTAGGCCTTCAATAGAGGGCAAAGAGGATGCAGAGAACGGAATGCAACTCCTTGCACTAATGTGGTGCTGTAGAGAAAAAAAATGGACAGCCTTGGGGAGGGGAGTTGTGGAAATTACTGTTGTATAGATGAGAGGAAGCTTATGTTTCTTCGTAAACTCAATGAACCCACGGAGTCCCTGTTAGCGTAGATGTCTGGTACTTTCTGACTTTATGTAGAACATCATATTTGGTATAGGTTCTCAACTTTTGTTTACCACTAGTATACCAAGAGTTACTATTTGATCAAAACAATTGGCACTTTATCCCAAAAAAGGTGATAGACAACTATCACATTTCTTTATATCTTTCATCAAGGGCAAATGTCATAAAATTTCATGCTCGACTTTTTCTAATTGTAGTAAGCCCAGATATCCCAATTGTTACAATTTTAAGTTCATGTAGGATATGCAGTCCAATCATTTTTAAAGATATTGTGTCAGCATTTACATTTAGACTCTTTTTCTCCCAAACACTTTTTTCCAACTTTCATCTCTTTTTTTCTCCAGTTTTTATGGGCATAGGGGCACACAAAGAGACTAAAGATTTGCATTATATACTCAAAAGATGTGGCTAGCATGCAGCCCATCTAAAATGGAACTATCTCGGTGAGACATATTAGAGATAGAAGCATCTGCTGACAACAGAAATATTAGAGATAGAAGCATCTGCTGACAACAGAAATATGTGATCGGTGTCTTATGCTTCTTCTTGCAATCATCAGATTAAATAAAGAAAAACGCAAAATTATACAGAGAGAAGTCACCCAGTTCACCTGCAAAAGGTAGCAAACCAGAGAATATCCAGCCATGCTTTCGACAAAATTTCTCTGCATGTAAAAGAAATAAAGATGGATAAAAATAAGGAGTCTTTTTATTTTACAAATCCCAAGCCCAAGTAAAATCATGTAAAGGAAATAGAAATGCGACTCAGCAAAACATAAGAGAGAGATCCTTAACTATACAGCAAGAATTACATAATGAAGCAGGTAAAAAACTGTTAGGAAGCACTAACTTATCATCCAAACTAATCCCAAGAGAAAAGCCCTCAGAAAAGGAAAGGTTCGATAACGAAGATACAACTTAATTTAGTAAACCTGTTCCAGTCATTGACTAGATCACACAGTTCAGCCTTCTGACATACCTGACAAGAGTTTCCTTCTTCTTTTATTCATCCCTTTTCTTGAACTTAACAATGGAGACATATACAACATATTCTCTTTGAGGTTCTCCTAAAAAAATACTACTTGTTAATTATGGAATTTAGACAAATTCCTCATTGCAAAACTTCATTTCATAGCTTCTCCAGCATCGATCTTCAAAAGACTCGTAAAGTTCACTAGTCTGCTGGACGTACCCATAAACTTTTCTTTCGCACTTGTTACCCGAAACAACAGTTCAGAAATAATAAACATAAATGAAAACATAATCAACAAGGATCATCACCCTCATCATATTCGCACTTCTATTATGTTCCAAAGTGAAGTGCACAGGAGTCCCCCAAACTACGACAGCCCAAAGTGAAGCGCACAGGAGTCCCCCAAACTACAACAGTTCTGGCACTCCAGTATCTTTTAAAGCGAGTAGCAAAAAAGCAATAAGCCTCCAGGCGAACAAGAAACGTGAAATGAAGCACATACCCCCTCCGATCCACTTTAATCGATTTTCTAGCCTTTTTATTGTGGTCCACAATATTTGACTTTTTTCAGATATCAAGAAGGAATTAACTTCTTTTTCCAAAGTTGCCCTTGCATTTCCAACGAACAAATTAAGGTTAATATGGTCAGTTTCATTGTTAATTAACGCTAAAAGGTGAATTTCTTAATATGTGTGAAAACAGCCAAAAAATCAATTAAATTGGACCGGAAGGAGTACGTGCACAATTTTCAAATACAAAGATTACAAACATTAAAATTGTAACAAACATCATTACATTCGTTATCCAATATCCGAGAATGACTACATCATACCCAAACCATAATAAATATCATTAAACTGTAAGTTCAATAAGCCCAACAGGATCACTGGAAGATACATTCGGTGGAACAAGGAATAGCTGCTTTAGGATTGTACTAATGTCTAGCTTTAGTTGCAAGAATCATTTATTATTTTCCTAACAATGAGTCAATAAATCAAGAATTTGCAAAATAAAAACGAGATAGAGAACAAACACGAAAATAAATAATTTTTTTGTTAATAGCAAGAAAGTAAAAAAGTGACGTAAGAGAAAAGTCCAAAAGCAGAATAGTGGTAGAAGAGGACTCGCCCACAAGATAAGAGGCACCATGAATAAACAAAAGTAAAATAGAATTAAAAAGCATGATATTCAATTACCAAGGCGTGGATATCACATTTTTACCAAAACAAAGTTATTAGTTCTTTTGCCTCGCACCCAGGCCTCAAGCAACAAACAAGCAATTTCTCTAACGGCAGGATCAATTACTACCACTGTGGAAGTCCAACATCGAGTGACAAAATATTTCTTCCCTTCCTTTATGAGAATTCAATAGAATGAGGAAGCTAGATTGGTCTTTTCATCTCTCCTCCAGAACGAAATGTTTTGAACAATATATCAGGAGTGTTCAATGATAAGCATGGTGTGACTGGAAAAAAGAATGAACACAAAAGAAACACGAGAGAAAGAGGTAAATAAAACCAGTAAAAGCAGAGTAATTGTACACCAGAGAAGAAGGAAAAAAGATGTATTAACGTTCGCTTCGTTCGCTATGCACAGACTTTTCCGAAGTCGTTCCCTATGCACAGACTTTTCCGAAGTCGTTCCCTATGCACAGACTTTTCCGAAGTCGTTCGCTTCGTTCGCTATGCACAGACTTTTCCGAAGTCGTTCGCTTCACTCAGAATATGATCCCTCGTTTCGGAATGCTTATCACGTTTAGTTAATACTGGGGACTCTACCCCTTAATACTCATTTTACAGCATTTAAACCTTTCAACATTTTCAAGCCCCTAACATGAAGAATCCTCGGAGGAAACTAAACCTCGAAAAAGAGAAGGAAAAAAAATAGAAACGCTTGCTCACGGTATGTTCAACTTGAATGGAAGCGTGACATAATAGGTGCAGGGTTAGGTGGCATGTGACTGGGGATAATAGAAATGACAAATAACTCTGAACTCTGCATAGAGTTCAGAGTGAGTTCAGAGTGAAGTGCAGGATTTGCATGGTGAAAGGTCTATGAATAAGTTGGACAGCTACTCAGGGTACATCTGCTGAAGCCAATAGGGTATTAAATGAACCGTAAGAATATTTTGTTGACGAATCTTAAAATACAATAACTTGCTATTAGTACTTTTTTATGATCGTGTTGCTCAAGTCAGCTTGTGCACACCTCAACTAATCCACCAGACAACCTACAACGAAAATTCAGCACATGTTTAAGGCTGGAGCAGATGAGGTCATACCGAGTGATTTAGTTGGAATTCAAATCTGTGACCTCCACATTGTTACTCCTTGCTTCAACCACTCAACAATGCCCTTGGACAAGAAGTTGCAATATCGGATGCATCTAGTACTACTTGACCAGTCCTAGATGAGGGGGATGACGAGGCAGGGTAGGGAAAGGAGGAGAGGTCCAATGCAAAGGTCCGCAGCGAGGGCAATATAATATTGATGCTAGAGGAAAGTTGTAGAAATTGAAGTGCGGGGTGTAAAAGGTCTGTCAGAGAAGGAGGGGGGGCAAGTTGGAGAAAGTGTTGAATTGATAAAGGAGAAGAAGACATAAGTGGAAAAGAGCAAGAAAGAGGCATAAACAAGGAATATTAGGTTTCCTTTTCCTCCAAAATGACGAGGCACAATACTCATCAGAGTGGAAATTCTGGACAATTGCAAAGGTTAGTGTATAGTGGGGAAAACACTTAATTTTATCTTCTAATAGCCTTCGGCTTGAGTATCCCCATGAGCACTATTCATTTCCACATCACTTAGTTAGCAGTTTTTATCATACTTTCATCTTGGAATATTGCAGAACCTTTGTATCATACTTTTTCCTCTTGCCTTGGTTCAGTAACACATCTAACAAGCTCTAATCATGCTTCGATTGGACAAGGAAGATAGTTATCTAAAGTTCAAACCTAGAATATAAACACGTTGTGGGTTGCTTTAGTAAAATTACATCTGATAAAGACGGGTAAAGTATAAATTGGAGGCACCCTTGAGAAACTCAAAAGAGACGGTAGTAAAGCACAAAGGCTACAAACTTTTTTCATCACGATTTTTACCTGGGCGAGCTTAAAAGTTGGAGAATTCTCCTGATACTTGGCAACATAAAAGTCATGTAGACTTGTGATGTCAGGAAATCTACTTTTAATAGAATGAATTGAGGCCTGCAAAACAATGATCATAACTGCTATCAAGAATATCCGCAGCAAAATAAAGAATCCTCAGGTTATCAAGAAAAAGCTAACATAAGTTACCGTATCTGGAATTGTTTCAATTAGTGCAGTGTAAGAGGATGTAACTAAGACTTCATAAGGACGCAACCAAAGCGGCAGACCAGCTTCCTGGAAGATATCTACCATTTCAAAATACTCAAACAATATGAGCGCGTAATCCTTGAGAGCATAAAACAATATTAAAGGTCAACAGCAACAACATGAATCTCCACTGACATTGGCATATCTAGGAATGGAAGCCTAGCTATAAACCTAACAATTGCAGGACGATGAAAAACATAAAATGAGATCACTCTTTCGGCAGAAAGTACTACTCCTAATAACTTTTGAAAGTATATTGGGAAGAAACAGAAGCCTTCTTATGAGCTAGTAACGATGTAAAATACTGAACAAATAACTTCCATAACAAATAAGGACTGACACATAATGTGCAATCAAAAAGTTTTTACCAAATATTACCAAAAATCATTTTCTGAATTTCATTCATTAATACTATTCATTGTTTTATAAAACTTTGTGAAGCGTCAGTTTAATGTGAATTAAATATGATTTTTACCAGAATATCAACAACAACAACATACCCAGTAATATCCCACACCGTGGAGCCTGGGGAGGGTAGTGTGTACGCAAACCTTACCCCTACCTTGTGAGGATAGAGATTTTGTTTCCAATAGACCCTCGGGTTAGGAAAAATTTTACCAGAATATCAAAAGTTTTGCTTGTGGAAAGACGGCCTTCACTAAGACAGGAGTTCACATAAGAGGACTGTGTGTCTCATTACCCAATAAAAGAGCTCAAGAAAAATAAATGCAAGTCCAAAGTCTTGGTGAAGATCGGCTTGTAGGATATCATAAAGCCTATTGGTCAACACCAGACAAGCAAATATATACCCGATAACGTTCTCTGTGACTGATACCTATATATCCCTGGTGAATCAACCTTGCAACAGAAACCCCAACTTAAACTGTGAGGCCTAAAAGCAAGGTTGAATATCCACTAAAAAATAGGCTAATTATAATGGTGGTGCCCGGTCCAACTTGCGCACACCTCAACTATTCCACATGGGCATCCACTACCGCCCACCAAGACAAGTACCAGGTAACTTTGCTCACAAGGCTTAGGCAGATTGAACGAAATTCCTAACATTTTTTTCTCTGTTGGGATTTGAAACCTGGCCTCTGATTGTTTTTGCCCACCTCAATTACAGCTAAGGTACACCCTTGAGTGCACATTCTCATGTTACTTAAAGAAAAATGGAGAAAACCTCAATGTGATAGAAGATCGTTAGCTGAATAAGTCCTCAGATAGCCTAACCTCCTCTTGCTTAAGGACAACGTAGAAACAAGCGTTACTCGGACATATGGCTTTGCTAACCAAATGTTTTAGAACTCCCATCACATAGTACAATATATGTGTAATATGCAAGATTTAAATTCTTGAATTCATCAGTCTTTTCTCTAAGCAAAGTTTGTACTCGTCAAGTTTCTTAAATTATTTCCTTTGTTATGGTTTCTTTTACGAATTAGTTCTATTTATTACTAGATTAGCATATTTACTTGCCCTGTTCTACATTTGTTTCCTGACCATATGTCAGAACTTTACCTAAATATCCCTGAATGCTATTTTCCAAATTGCCTCTATTTTGAATTTCCTGCATCAAAATTTTACCTTTTAACTTTAAGGTCTTAGTGCTGAATATATTTCAGAGCAAAATCCAAGAAATTTTGCTACAAAAAACATTCTGCATCCAAAAACAATTCACAATTCACAATTCACTTTTTGAACAGAATCAAGTTGAAGACCCTATTCAAGCATGACAAAACAAATACAAAAACTAATAAAGCAGAAATGAGTTACATGACAACTGGGCCCATCTGCTTCCTCAATATAACTGTTCATGTACAGGGGAAGAGTTCTAGACCTCTAGTAAATTCAATTCAATAACTAAGTAATATCTCGGGGAATATTTATAATGAGCGCTCCCCTCTCCTAGTCATACAGCAGATCCTCACTCCTTAAATTTCCCCTTCTGCCAAAAGTTACATTGGGTTCATTCAGGCGAAAAATTGAAGAAAATAATTTACCAAAAAGAAGTCCAAGCTATCTAAAAAAAGGCTACCCCAAAATAAAATAAAATAAAATAAAATAAAAACAGATAACCTAAAAAGGAAACAAAAAATTACAACAATGGAGGATCTTTGAATCCAAGATACCTACCGTAGAAGTGGGAGATAAGTTGTACAGCAAGATGCTCCTGTCTGCAGTCATCACCACTCTTGACAATGAACTAAATGAAACCAGAATTTAAGCACGTCAGCTGCTACTTCAGAGAAAAACATAATTTGATATTGGGAAACAACTGTATTAGAAAAATATAATGAGAAACAACTGTGTATCCCCAAAAATATATAGAATAAAAAGGAAGCAGCAAAAGATAATGGAGACAACTTTTTATAATCGTGAAAGTTCTTTAAACAATCAATTATCAACTTAATTAAGTCCCACTTTATCCCTATTGTTTCTGGTGACAAAAGGAATGAAAAAATTCAAAGAGATAAAGGGCATATGGGAATCCAAAAAAACTAGTGGCAGAATGCTTGAACGTTTTGAGGTTCTCAACGGAGTTTGACTAGAAAGTTCAACCTAATTTCACGGATTCCCTTCCCTACTCCTGAGTGAAAAGCCAAGATCTACTAGGAAACCTGACTTTACAGAATTATAGACTCGCAGAGCATAAGAAGTTTCGGACAAACTTGAATAACATGTTGCTTCAGATTTCATGATTTATGCAGGGCACCAAAAAGAAAAGCCCAAAAAAAAAGAGCAGGGCTAAGACATTACTGGACTTCCTTGTTATACAAAAAAACTATCCCCTGGGGGTAGGTTAGTACAAATCAACAGTGTGTTAGATTCCTTACCCCCCCCCCCCTAAAATACCATGCCTTTGTTCCCTCTGTCGATTCGGGTGGCAAAAAGGATGGATAAATTACGAGGAGATTTCTTATGGCAAGGAAACAGAGAACAAGACATTTAATTTGGTACAACGGGAAACTGTCTCCACTCAGACGAGGAGGTCTGGGTATCAAAGACTTGAGAGCTCAAAATACAAGTTTGCGGCATAAATGGCTTTGGAAATTTAACAGGGAGGAGGCGTCTTTAGGAGATTAATGGACGAAGGTTACTGTAACCAAATATGGGCTTCTCAACCCTTCGATTATGAAACAACCACAATTCCTAATACATGTGCCTCTGGAGACATATGAGCGCACATTGGGACTGTTTCCAACCCAAGACCTCAGTAGTTTTGGGAGATGGCAGGAAAACGAGATTCTGGCTAGATATCTGGCTCGACCAGTCACCCCTAAAGGATCAGTACCCAACTTTATACAATGTGGCACGAAATTGATAATGACTAGGCACAATATCAATGACTGAGAAATGGACAGCTTATGTTCATTGCTTCTCAGACCTCACAAGACCCCTCTCTCACTTTGCAGGGCAGATATTATACAGTGGAAATGAAATGCTAAAGGAATGTTTACTATCAAATCTAGCTACGAGCAGCTAAGTCCCACTGTTGCTCATAACTGGACTTGGAAATGCATCAGGAGAAACAAAGAACCACTGGAAATTGAACGTTTTCCACGGTTGGTAGCCAAGGAAGCCAGCCTTACGCATGAAAATCTTTAGAAAAGGGGAATCAACATCTACAGCAGGTGCTGCTGCCCTTGTCAGAAGCAAAATGAGGATGTCAATCATTTGTTTCTTCATTGCTCTTTCACCTCCCGGATCTGGATATTCTTTTTCAACATTCTGAGAGTTATTTGGACCATGCCAAAGACAACGAAGGAGCTATTACAATGCTGGCATTTCAAAAGATTGGGAAAGACAGGAAAACTTGAATGGTCAGTAATATGCTGGACTGTATGGAAGGAAAGAAACGCAAGAGACTGTTTCCAACCCAAGACCTCAGTAGTTTTGGGAGATGGCAGGAAAACGAGATTCTGGCTAGACATCAAGGCAAATGGAATCTGCAGTTAGCATTAAGCATAGATGTATATCCTCACTTCTTTATTGGGTGCAACCTGGCTATTGCAAATGACATAGATGCCATGGTTAATTTTTTCAGTTCATTACAGTCTGTCATGCAACTTCCTCATGTATATATCTTACAGCACTTGTCACTGAATATCAATGAACTACATTTACCAATCAAAAAATCACTAGAAAGAGACAAAACATACTATGTGTTAAAGAAATGGACCTGAAGCCTAACTCGAGAATTGGAGACCAGTACCCCCATCCCTCTACCGATGTGGGACTTAACCCCTCCCCCTCCCCCCCCCGCTAGCGTAGGATTGCACATCTGAAGCGTAGACAATATAAGATGGATGAAGATGGTATAATTAAATTGAAAGCAACACCTCTTTCAACGTTTCCACAAAAAGGACCAAGGAAGATAGAAGTATTTCCTACACATAGAGGTCGGACAGTCCAAATCAGGAATTGACATCTCATAGCGTAAGTATGCCCTAGACGTTTATGAACACTGTTAGAATAGTTATATGAATGTATGTAATTAGTCCTAGTCCCTTGTGTGATAGGAATAGGTTATGTGTTATGTATACATATAAATAAGGCTTATTGTAACATAGAAAACTAATCAATAATATTTTCTCCCGTGCTTTCTCACATGGTATCAGAGCAACTAGTGAGAAATCCCCGTTCTGCAGTTACCAGCGAGTCCGGAACAGTCACTGTGCCCTTTTTCGGGTGACTTTCGGGCTGTTTTTTTACTAAATCCCTTCTCCAGTGGGTTTTTTTACGAAAAATAACACCACAAGCAAGTGCGGATTTCTCAAGCGACCAAACCCCAGAAAACCACACCGGCAGAACCTCATCCACGCGCTCTCACGCGCCTTCCGAGCTTCTGACGCTGGCGGCGCCTCAGACCCACGCACCGGCGCATGACCACTGTTCCGGCCACCTTTTTCGAAAATTTCTTCAGGACAGTCTAATCTTCTAGTAATTCCGACCAAGCCCATACTGTTCTGTTTTTATTCCGAGCACTTTGAGATTTTTCCGGCGTGAACAGTAATTTCCAGAAAATTTGCACTTTTTCGGCGCAATATTATAATGGAGTTCGTATCAGAAGCCTTTAACTCACAATCCGTTGGATCCAATTCATTGAATCCAATCCAGATGGTTTCTTTACCAGATTATATTGAGTTCCTTCAGTACAAAGCACGTAAACAGACATCTGCAGGATTAGCCTCCGTAGTTCCAACAGATAGTAGCATGACTTGTGTCTCCCAATCTTCAACTTATGGGTCTTGGGTCATTGATTCAGGTGCATCTGATTGATAACAAATCTCTTTTCACTAGTTTCATATTCTCAATCTCTTCCAACAGTCACAATGGCCAATGAGTCTCAAACCATGGCAACTGCAATAGGTCAAGCAAGTCCACTTCCTTTCTTACCTTTAGACTAGTTCTTTATGTTCCCGGTAGTCCTTTTAATCTCATAGCCGTTACTCGCTTAACCAAATCACTTAAATCTGCTGTTTTATTTCTTGATGACCTTGTTTTCATACAGGAACGCAGTACAGGACGGATCATTGGTACCGGACGTGAATCAAATGGACTTTATTACCTTATCCTCACTCGCATCTTGTCTTCCTTCAATAACCTGTCTTGTTACTGATTGACCAGATTTATTACATAAACGGTTGGGACATCCCAGTTTGTCAAAACTTCATAAAATGGTACCTGGCTTATCTCACTTGTCCACTCTAGAGTGTGAGTCATGTCAGCTCGGTAAGCATACCAGCTCCTATATCCCGCGGCGTCTTGATAATCGAGCAGAGTCACCTTTTACTTTAGTCCATTCAGATGTTTGGGGTCCTAGTCGGTTCAGTTCTACCTTGTGATTCACTACTTTGTCAGTTTTATTGATGATTATTCCAGATGCACTTGGGTATTTTTGATGAAAAATCGATCTGAGTTGTTTTCTATTTTCCAAACCTTCCACGCTGAAATTCAAAATCAATTTGGGGTTTCTATCCACACATTTCGTAGTGATTAGGGGTGTTCATAAAAACCCGAAAAATCGAACCAAACCGAAAACCGAATCAAACCGACCAAAAAACCAATATTTTTTAGGTTTGTTTTGGTTTTGGTTTTGAATTTTAAAAACCGATCAAATTTGGTTTGGTTTTGGTTATAAAAAAAATAACCGAAAAAAACTGAACCAAACCGACTATAGAAGCAGCTATTTAAATTTATTATTACACCTACATATATGTACATTTTTATATAAAGTTTCTAAAATTTTATGGTACATATTAGTCGTTTGCATTTTAAGTCTAGTTCTTTGCTATTACAATAATCTAATTATTTGCCTTTACATTCTAGTTTGATTGGTAACTTGCTTTTACTAAGTACAAGAATTATTTCATGTTAAAAATAATCAATTTTTAATTGAGTACTTAAATTATTCATCACTATTTTATTCAATTATCATCAATATATCATGGTAAATGATAGATTTCTCAAAGAACAATTGATTTGATAGTGTTACGTTGAAAATGTAGTCGCCGGAATATGTGTTTGGTAGTGTATGTCTCATATTTCAGAAAAAAACAGATAAATAACCGAAAAAACGATAAAAACCGACAAAAACCGAATCACTAAAAAAACCGACTTAATTGGTTTGGTTTGGTTCGGTTCCAACATTTTAAAAACCGACTTACTTGGTTTGGTTTTTTTTTAAGGGAAAAACCGATCCAAACCGAACCATGAACACCCCTAGTAGTGATAATGCCCTAGAGTATTTGTCTTCCCCATTTCAGCAGTTTATGAACTCCCATGGGATTATTAATCAAACATCTTGTCCGTACACATCCCAACAAAATGGGGTAGCTGAAAGAAAGAATAGACATCTTATTGAAACTGCTCGTCGCCTACTCATACAATCTCATGTTCCGCTACGCTTTTGGGGGATGCAGTACTTACATCTTGCTATCTTATTAATCGTATGCCATCTTCAGCTATCCAGAATCAAGTTCCATTCTCTGTCATGTTTCCCCACTTACTTTTGTTCTCTCTTCCACCTCGTGTCTTTGGGAGTACGTGTTTTGTTCATGACCATACTCCAGGAAAAGATAAGTTAGCTACTCGTGCTTTTAAGTGCATATTGTTGGGTTACTCGAGAACGCAAAAGGGGCATCGATGTTATTCTCCTGACCTCCAGCAGTTTCTTATGTACGTTACCTTCTTTGAAACCCAGTACTTCACAGGTCCAGTTAATCACTTAGATATTTCTGAGGTGCTACCAGTTCCATCTTTTGGAGATTCAGTCACTATCTCCCATTCATCTTCCTCCATAGCTCCAGTTGCAGCTCCACCACCTATAGCTTCAGTGCCACCACCGAGTCCAGTGTCACCACCTAGTCCAGTTCCACCAACTATAGCTTGAGTGCCACCACCTAGTCCAGTTCAACCTTCTACTACTACACCACTCCTGACTTATCATCGTCGTCCGCACCCAGCATCAGGCCCAGTTGATTCACGTCCTGCACCTGACCCTGCTAATACTGCGGACTTGTCTCCTCTTAATCCACCGATTGCACTACGAAAGGTATACGATCCACACTTAATCCTAATCCCCATTATGTCGGTTTAAGTTACCATCGTCTGTCATCATCCCATTGTGCATTTGTGTCATCTTTGTCCTCTGTTTCCATCCCTAAGTTTACAGGTGAAGCACTGTCTCATCTCGGGTAGCGACAGGCTATGATTGACGAGATGTCTGCTTTACATACGAGTGCTACTTGGGAGCTTGTTCCTCTTCCTTCGATTTACTGTTGGTTGTCGTTGGGTGTATGCAGTCAAAGTTGGTCCAGATGGCCAGGTTGATCGACTTAAGGCTCGTCTTGTTGCCAAAGGGCATACTCAGATATTTGGACTCGATTACAGTGATACTTTCTCTCTCGTGGCTAAAATAACATCAGTCCGCCTTTTTCTATCCATGACTGTTGTTCGACATTGGCCTCTCTATCAGTTGGACATTAAGAATGTATTTCTTCATGGTGACCTTGAGGATGAGGTTTATATGGATCAACCACCAGGTTTTGTTGCTCAGGGGGGGTCTAGTGGTTTTTATGTCGGTTGCGCCGGTCCCTCTATGGTCTAAAGCAGTCTCCTCGAGCCTAGTTTGGTAAGTTCAGCACAGTTATTCAGGAGTTTGGCATGACTCGTAGTGAAGCTGATCACTCTGTATTTTATAGACAATCTACTTCAAATCTCTATATTTATCTGGTCGTTTGTGTTGACGATATTGTTATTACCGGCAATTATCAGGATGGTATTAGTAAGTTGAAGCAACATCTCTTTCAGACTAAGGATCTGGGCAGATTAAAGTATTTTCTGGGTATTGAGGTCGCTTAGTCTAGCTCAGGTATTGTGATCTCACAACGGAAGTATGCCTTAGATATTCTTGAGGAGACAGGAATGACAAGTTGTAGACCTGTTGACACTCTGATGGATCCGAATTCTAAACTTGTGTCAGGACAGGGGGAGCCTCTTAGCGATCCTGCAAGATATAGGCGGTTAGTTGGTAAACTAAACTACCTCACAGTGACTAGACCTGACATTTCCTTTCATTGGGATGCAGTTGTCCGCATTCTCCGGTATATAAAATCAGCTCCAGGCAAAGGCTTATTGTTTGAGGATCGAGGCCATGAGCAGATCGTTGGATACTCAGATGCTGATTGGGCAGGATCACCTTTTGATAGACGTTCTACGTCTGGATATTGTGTCTTAGTAGGAGGAAATTTGGTGTCTTGAAAGAGCAAGAAACAGAATGTGGTTGCTCGGTCTAGTGCAGAAGCAGAATATCGAGCAATGGCTATGGCGACATGTGAGCTAATTTGGATCAAACAGTTGCTCAAGGAGTTGAAATTTGGTGAGATTAATCAGATAGGACTTGCGTGTGATAATTAGTCAGATAGGACTTGTGTGTGATAATCAAGGTGCTCTTCATATTGCGTCAAATCCAGTGTTCCATGAGAGAACTAAACACATTGAGATTGACTGTCACTTTGTTAGAGAAAAGATACTCTCGGGAGATATTGCTACGAAGTTTGGAAGGGTCACCTCAAGGGGATTTTTTCAGTTAAAAGCTGTTACAGTATGCTGGGTTTTAGCAACAGTGGGTTATGGCCTTGGAAAAAAATATTGTACAACATGGCACTTTTAAAGGTTTCTTGCTTCTCTTGGATTGTGGCCAAGGAGGCATGCCTCACAGAAAACAATCTCCAGAAGAGGGGTTTCAAGTTGTGCAGCAGATGTCCTTTATGTGAAGAACAATCTGAAGATGTTACCCATCTTTTTTGCATTGCAAGGTCACAAACCAGTTATGGAACATGTTCTTTTCAATATTTGGTATGTCTTGGACCATGCCTAACTCCATTTCAGAAATGCTGAAGTGCTGGACCAGGGAGGGTCTATGCAAGAAAGCTCAAAAGACCTGGAACACTGTTCCTCAAGTTATCTGGTGATCTGTCTGGCTTGAAAGAAACAGTAGAAGTATTGAAGGCAAAAGAAGAAATTTACAAAGCCTTAAGCTTCATTGCATTTTGTTGATCGCTTTTTGGTGCAAACTGGCTTTTGCACCAGATGTAGATGATATTTTAGACGCAATTGCTGACTTGCACAACCTGTAATTACGCCTATTGCACTGGCTTAGTGCAAATATTTATATAATATATTATTTACCCATCAAAAAAAAATTGTGAAGTCGAATGATCAGCTTGCAGATATTTTCACCAAGCCCCTCACTGGTCCTCGTATTAACTACATATGTAACAAGCTCGGTACATATGATTTATATGCACCAGCTTGAGGGAGAGTGTTACAATAGTTACGTGAGTGTACGTAATTAGTCCTAGTCCCTTGTGTAATAGGAATAGGTTATGTGTTATGTATACATATAAATAGGGCTTATTGTAACATAGAAAATTAATCAATAATATTTTCTCCCGTGCTTTCTCACAAACACATTAAACTTTCTACCATGACATGGGAGCCCCTTAGTGATCCTGGAAGGTACAGGTGGCTGGTTGGTAAGTTGAACTATCTCACAGTTACTCGACCTGACATTGTCCTTCCTGTGAGTGTAGTAAATCAGTTTATGGACTCTCTATTTGATACCCATTGAGATGCAGTAGTTGTTCGTATTCTCTGATACATAAAATCAGCCCCCATGCAAAGGATTGCTTTTTGAGGATCGAAGTCATGAGCAGATTGTTGGATACACGAACGTTGATTGGGCTGGCTCACCTTCTTATAGACGGTTTACATTTGTTTATTGTTTTCTGGTAAGAGGTAATTTGGTATCTTGGGAAAGCAAGAAACAAAATGTGGCTGCTCGATCTAGAGCAGAAGCTGAATATCGAGCAATGGTTGTGGCAACTTGCAAACCTATTTAGATTAAACAGTAGCTCAAGAGGTAAGGATTGCATATGACCATATAGGGAGACCAATACCCCATCCCACTACCAAAGTGAGACTCAACACTGTGTATAACATATGTTTATTTTTTACAAGGAATATGCATATGATATATTTCATAAGAAGTTTTGTATGTGTATGTCTACATGTCCTAATCATTGGCAGCAAATCCAACCTTTCTCTTTATACAGAAGCAAGCACACATGTCATACTAATCTATCAAAAATCACAAAGACAATATCAAGGAGACAATATAAATATTCAGATGGTGGAACTCACAGATCTCAAGTCCCAGCCAGGTACTTTCCCATAAACGGAGCATTTGCGTATTCTTTCCTTCTTGACTTCCCAGAGTTCTCCAGAAAGTGCATCACTAACCTTGGGAAGACCACCATTTGTGACCTGTTATCGATAAGATTATCATGTAAATGTAATTATAGATTCTATATAGCCTAGGAACAACATCCAACATCGTTTATACCTTTGGTTGCGCATCAGATGAATCCTGACCAGCCCCTTTCAAAGGGAGTCCAGGAGGTGCTTCTCCTTTTAATGCAGCTAACTGTAAAGAGAACCATGTTTGTGATTTCTTCATGTATGGAAAAGTATCAAGGGAACAAGTACGACTCTTGAATAAAAATCATGCAGTAGTGAAAATGATAGAGAACCATCTCTCCCAAAAGGTGAACATACGAGAGAAACAATGGTAATGACCTTCAAAAGTAAATCCCCAAGAGGGAGTTGGAAACCATCACATGAATCTCAACAAGATGCCTAACAGATATTAGATTATGACCATCTATATTTTGCTTGACAAATAATAAGAGTGCATCAACACCAAGGATCTGCTCATCCCGGCACTCAATGACACTAATCTGTCCACTAAAAACAGCATACAAGAAGACAATGTCGAACTAATATCAACACAAAGAACTCCTCAATTTCATCAAAACTTCCAGTTTCAGTTCACACCAAAGCAGTTAAAAACTAACACAAATTTGCAATAATGGATCAAAATGTGGAGCTCAATGATTTTGGAGGTGTGTTTCATTCATACCAAATAACTCCCAACAAGTACCATAGGATCCGTTATCTTTTAAACCTAGACTTATAAAGCAAACACTATTGCTTAGCAGCCTGATCCTATTACCAAAATTGAGGTCAAATTCTGGAGTGGATGTTCCCCTTTCATTAGATAAAACAATTAAATGAAAGATGAATTCACCTAATACTCTATTTTTTTGACAATGTAACAAGTATGTTTGTATTAATCAATCTTCAGCACAAAGGATGTACTGGAAGCCAAAAGAAAGAGTTTACAAAAGCCTACAAAGCTCCCTATTCTAATCCTTGTTCTTCTTACAAGGCACCTAATACTCTATTTGATAAAACTCAAAAATGTCCTGATGACTTAAACATACATCTTTGATGTCTTGATGGACAAATACTAAGGATATTTGGTCATATAGAGGCTAGACCAGAAGAATGATGAAAAGACAAATACTTATTCCAAATGAAAGAAGACATTCACTCATCTCACGAAGATCATATACTACACTTGATCTTAGCCAAAAGGCAGTACTGCATCTCACGAAGATCCAATAAGCATACAGAAACTTCACTTTAGGAGTGTATAGGAATTTTTACATATGCAGCAGACATGAAGATTACCTTGACTTCCTCGATAGCTACTGTACTGGGAACCCTTCGATGCTCTTTCTTTCTTGGTGGATCTTGGTCCACTATATCCTCCATCCTAACACCAGGATCTACAGTCAAGATAATCCGTACCCATTCTGAATCAAAAGCATCTGACTTCAATGGAAGAGATGGGACCTCTCTACATTGACTACAACTTTCTGAAGCAGAACCAAGGCTGCAATGATCTGTTGCAGACTCTGATTGCTTCTCCACCGAAAAATTCACTCGCACAAATTTCACTTTGGCATCCCATAATTGAGTCATTGCCTGGTCTATGGCCTGAGATGCAGACATTGACATCCTGTCAAAACCATTGTGGTACATATCTTGTCCTGTCCACAGAGGGTAAGCCCAAGGAGGAGGTTTTGGCAATAGAACATCTCCATTTGCCAGAGGGATCCCTCCCTTTGAGAGCTTTTGAGGATTGGATGTGTCTTTTGTACTGTCATTTGCATGGAAGTGAAAAAGAAAGAACAAACATGAGGCAGTGGTAAACAGAAACCAGCCTGTTAAAAGTAAATGTGTCTTTGGGTCATAAATTTCTTTAACTTACTTGGGACTTTCACATTTTAAAACTTCAACACATATCAAATAAGGAGCCTTTTCTCTTGAATTCAAGAGAACAGCTTCATCTTCAGGTATGTGAAGAACACGATACATTCCCTTTCCCATTGGAAAGCACACTCCTGTAGCATATCGAAGATATTAAGACAACAGAATTGAACTAAAAGCTACAAAGGAAATATATTTTGATTTAACTAAGAGTTGCAAAGGGAATATATTTGGGCACGAATTTGCATGCACGGAAATTGAAAAATAAAAGTAGGAAAACCATCATAGCCCAGACAACATTAAATAGCACAATCTTAATATACAAGACCTACTGCCAAATCAAAGACTTTCTCTATCTGTTTTATGTCTTCACTACCTGCTTTTATTACCTGCACTTCTGATACATCCTCCATCTCAAAATACTTGATTAACTTTCATACTCAATCTGCCTGTATTTACTCGACGTCTCGACCAATTTAAATGGGAAGGCGTTTTATCTCCAAATACTAAGACTAATACTCCTGATCTCCCACTTTACCTGACCCACCAGCAATTCACAAGGTCAACAGGACTGCTTTAACTTCATACAGCAACAATGCCTCAACCGAAACTAGCTAGGGTTGACTATATGATTCTCAATATCCACTCCACCCCATCTGGACCAGTTTCATTCTAATACTCAATAGTATATATTAGGTTCTCCCACACTACAAGTTTTTTGCGTTTTATGTTGACATACAATTCCCTACAAAAATTTAACTCCTGGCAAATAACTAACCTAACGTAAGTGGCTCGACAATATACGTCTTAATCCTAACTAATTGCCTATGTAGATCTTTTGCTTCCATTTTGGTCTGTTCTTCGCCAACTCTGGACGAATTCCAAGAGACTGACTGTAAGTCTGTAGACAAGTCCCTCCACCTGCTTTGACATCATGAGTTAATTATTATTGGGTAAAAGACTGGTGACCAAAATAGAGTTCTTTATGTAGTTTCTAACTCTATAATTTTTATATCCAAAAGACAATAGACATAAATCCCTGACAATAGTTAATATTGGGAATCCCTTCTTGATAACGGCCTCGTGCAACAGCAACAGTTGAACTTTCACAAAGGCTGCACCAATATTGAAGAATGGGAAGTGGAGGATGCTGAACCTCTCCAACATAAGGATCTTTTTCTTGAAAAAGAGATGGAAGCAACATATTGGATCCATCAAAATTTGCCAAAATTGTGGAAAATGTTCGGGGTTGATTTCCAGACACGAAGAAGCCTTGGAGTTGTTGAAGCAAATTGACAGCTGCAGACAAGCCAGAATAATGAAAGCAGATGAGAATATTAAGAAAGCTAGATTCAAAGGTACCCAAGAAATGAAAGTGCTAGCTTCTTTCGATGTAAAATTTTAAGAGAAATGGTGGAAGGAACAGGGAGAAGGTGTTCTATCTATTGAATCATGAAGATTAAATTAATCTCATGGAATGTAAGGGGATTGAACGACATGGAGAAAAGAAGGATTGTGAACAGCTAAGTGCTCAACTGGAAAGCTGATATTCTCTGTTTCTAGGAGACTAAATTGGAGGGGAAGTAAAGGAATTTATCAAGCTAATATGGGGAGGGAGATGGGTGATATTTTTGCTTGTTTAGAAGCCAGTGGTACTTTGGGGTTGGGGTTTTGGGTGGGGGG
>ML431307.1:48399-69927 GCA_005239525.1 Nicotiana knightiana
ATAGGATAGTAGAATTTGTAGAGGGGGGGTACTGCACATAGAAAGCATATAGTTTGACTTGCAAATTTGAGGCTTTTCGCAAATTTTTGAATGACACATTACAGAGGTCCATGGGAAGTTTGTGGTGACTTAAGCGTCACTAGGTTTCCTTTTGCAAAAAGGAACTACAATAGGAGATCTAGAGCTTTGGTGGAGTTCTCTGATTTTATAGAAGATATGAACTTGATTGACCTCCAATTAGAAGGGGGTTCTTTTACCTGATTTAAAGGGGATAATTTAAAGGAAATAATCATATCAGTGCTTCCGGAATTGATAGAGTTCCAATTTCTAAAGAGTGGGATGACAATTTTAGAAACATCAAACAAATCCTTTTTCAAAGATTGCACTCAGATCATGTTCATGTGGCTCTACAATATTGTTCCTGGGGGCAAGTCAAAACCTATTTCAAGTTTGATAACTGGTGGTTGGATACTGAAGGATTTATAGACAGAATCAAAGAATGGTGGACTTCTTTAGAATTTTCAGGTAAACCAGATTATATCCTAGCTTGCAAACTTAAAACCCTCAAAGGTAAGCTGAAAGAATGGAGTAGAAGCAACCAGGGGAATTTAGGCATGCAAAAGGCCTATTTGCTTAGTCAACGAATAGTCTTGGACTCATTCCAGGATGCAACAGCATTGACAGAGGAAGAATCAATTAAGAAGGCATCTCTTCTTATGGAATATGAGGAACACATTAAAAATGAAGATATTGGATGGAGGCAAAGATCCAGAGCTATTTGGCAAAGGAGACAAAAATACAAAGTTTTTTCACAAAGTTGCTAAAGCACACAAGAGAAGCAACAACGGCTCCAATTTTCAAGAAGAAACAATTAAGGAGCCAGAAAGAATCAAGAGTGAGATTATCAATTTCTATAAAAATTTATATACAGAGGCAGAAGAATGGAGACCTGGAAGCAATTTTGATAACTACCTCGTAATATCTGAGGAAGAAAAGGAGTTCCTACAATGAAATTTTGATGAACAAGAGGTCTTGGGTTGTTTGAAGATGTGTGCAGTGGATAAGGCCCCAAAGCCCCTGGAGTTTATGGATACACAATGGTTTCTTTCATTAAATGTTGGGATGTGTTTAACAGGACATAATGCATGCTTTCCATAACTTCCATTCTCATGGAATTTTCGAAAGAAGCTTCAACACAACATATATTGCTTTGATTCCTAAGAAGATAGGCGCTAAGGAGTTGAGAGAGTGTATACAAGTTATTTTCAAAGGTACTGACAGAAAGACTTGAAAGGGTGATTGACAAATTGGTGGACTCACAACAGATGGTCTTCATCAAAGGAAGACAAATAATGGGTGCTGCTTTACCAGCTAATGAAGCTGTGAATTCTAGAATCAAACAACAAAAAGCCATGGATTCTTTGTAAACTAGACATTGAGAAGGCGTATGATCATGTCAACTGGAATTTCTTGCTAAAAATGTTAGAAAGAATGGGCTTTGAGATGAAATGGAATTTCTTGCTGAAAATGTTAGAAAGAATGGGCTTTGAGGTGAAATGGATCAACTGGGTGAAACATTACATCTCAACTGTAAGATTCTCCATTCTCATAAATAGACCTCCTGAGGGATTATTTCCTGCTCACAGAGGCTTAAGACAGGGAGACCCCCTGTCACCTTTTTTATTCATAATAGCTATGGAAAATATTGCACAATATGGTCAAGACAGCAAAAGTCAATGGGTGGATCAAAGGCTTTGAGATAGGCGGGAGGTTACACATCTTCAATATGCTAATGACACTTTAATTTTTTGTGATGCAGAAGAAGAGCAATTGAGGTTCCTGAGAATTATCCTGGTACTTTTTGAAGGCACGTCAGGACTTCGTATCAATCATTTACTGGCTACCGTTTGCTTTCCATCTATTTACTGGTTCTTGTGATGTTATTATTTCTATGGTTTTTGTCGATGGTACTGAAATATTGTCTCTTTTCATCTTCTCGAGTCGAGGGTCTATCGGAAACAGCCTCTCTACCCCCTCTGGATAGAGGTAAGATCTGCGTACACACTACCCTCCCCAGACCCCACTTGTGGGACTTTACTGGACCGTTGTTGTTGTTGTTGTATCAGGACTTTGTATCAACGGGGAAAAAGTCACCTTTTACCCATTAATGAAGTACTAGACATGGAGAAATTGGTACTGATTCTGGGAGGCAAAGTAGGAATATTACCTACTGTTTGTCTTTGTATGCCGCTGCATGCAAAATCCAAATCCAAGGAGATATGGAATATTGTTATTGAAAAATGTGAAAAGAAGTTGCCCAGGTGAAAATCTCAGTATTTGTCTTTGGGAGGAAGACTCACTCTTGTCAACTCGGTATTAGATTCACTACCAACATACATGATGTCTCTTTGTCCATTCCGGTTAGGGTTATACAGAGACTTGATAGACTTGGAAGATCCTTTCTATGGCAAGGAGACAAGGAAAAGACGGTCATTCATTTGGTTAAATGGAAATCTCTTATAGTTGGCAAAGCTCATGGTGGTGTAAACATCAGGAACCTGAAGTTGCAGAATAAGGCTCTCAAGATGAAATGTCCCTGGAGGCACTCTCAAGACCCTCAATCCTTTGGGGAAGTATGATCAAAGCCAAATATGGTGAGGAAGACAAGTGGATATCAAAGGAAGTTAACACAGCATATGGAGGTAGTTTATGGAGATCCATTAGGTCACTTTGGCCTGTTATGAAAAGTCATTCTCCTGTTAATGTACTAAATGGAAGCAAAACTTCCTTTCGGAACGATAAATGGCTGGGAGCTGGTTGTTTAAAGGTGCTTTTCCCTGATATATCTGGTTTGGTCGAACATCAACAAAAGACAGTAGCTGAAGTATGGACACCTCAAGGTTGGGATTCATTTTTAGGAGAATGCTGAATGACTGGGAGGTGGCCAGGTTGACTGAGTTTTACAAGTAGCTGGAAGAATTCAAAGGATTATAAAAAGGGGGTGGACACATTATGGTGGCAGGGACACAACAGTGGTATCTATAAGGTGAATACAGCATAAAGAATTCTGAATCATCCTAATCAGCAGATTACTAATTATCCATAGAAACATATCTTGAAAGTAAAGATCCCCTACAAGGTGGCTTGTTTTACTGGACTACTAGCAAAGTAGGCTGCTTGACTCAAGACAATCTCAGGAGAAGAGGAATGCCACTTTGTTCAAGGTGCTTCCTATGTGGGGAAAAAGCTGAGACAGATAGCCATCTATTTGTACACTGCAAGACAACAGACCAATTACGGAAGATATATATTAATCTCAGAGGTATATCCAGGACAATTCCTAGCAAGATTACTGAAATTCTTTCCAGTTGTGATGAAGCTGGAGAAAGAGATAAAGATAGATGGAGGACTGTCCCACCTTGTATCTGGTGGACAATCTGGACAGAGAGAAATTCCAGATGTTTTGAGAACAGCAGCAACTCAGTACATAAGATCAAACTAAATTGTGTTATGCTTTTTTGTTTTTGGTGTAACAGGTTTACATAGAAGATACTGTATCAATCTAGAAATTCTAGAATCTTGCTAGGACTGCAGAACAATTTCTTCTCTCTTTTGCTCACTCGTAAATATGGTTTTCAGTACAATCTATGTACAAACTTCTTTAATTTACACAAATGTTACCTTCTCCCAAAAAGAGACAATAGACATAAATTAATCTTTTAACCGAAAGTTAATCAAGTCGCCCATTTTAAAATAGATGTGTAGTTGCTTATTGCTATTATGTGACTCCGTATGAACAAACTACCTTATTGCGCACGTTTTGACAATTTGACCATATGTGTACCTAACTCTGTTACTTAGAACCATTTAACTTACATTTCCTTGAACTCCACACTGTTCAAAGGGTGATCTATTTCGGAAAGGACGATGTTTCAGACACTTAACACATTTCCTTTGAACAGAAGTAGTAGTACATTAGCAATGACACTCGGACACGATGCAAGTTTAAAAACACAAAAATGAGATTTCTCGAGCATCGTATAAATCAACTTCTACTAATAGAGGAGGCAAAAAACAAAAAACAAAAGAAATGGAAAAGGGCATCAAATACAAATAAGCAAGCTCTCAATCCTCAAAATTCTAGTGAATGACTTAGTTTCACCATCTTAACTTCACATTTGAGGAAGTGATAGGGAGCAAACACAAAACATATATATAAATATAGGAACAGAATTGATCCCAGTTCAAGCACCTCCAGACAGCAGATAAAATACATGAGTCTTAATCCAGCATAAGGAGATATAAAACAAAGTTACATATGTCTAAAATTACCTTCATGAAAACTATAAGAATGTTAGTCACAGTCATTGGGTGATTGGGTCAAGAATTATGGCGATTGGTAAACACCCTACCCATGTTTGGTGCTCATGCAGACAGAACACTACCAAAAGGGGGTAGCTAACTTTCCTACCATGAAATCCTCTCACACATGATATAGCAAATGTTCAACCCCCAACCCCAAATTTCTTTGCTCTATGACCTGCCACCATGTCTTAACTATGTTGTTTAAGTAGACCCTAAACCTCACCATCCACTTCTGACCTTCAAGCTTGGATTGATTGACATTAAATCCTTGTGAGAATCAATATTTTAACTTAACTAATCCATTATTATGTGAAATTTTTAGTATAAGGAAGAGTTAAAAACCATTATTTTTATTCACATAATACCCCCATCACGAAGATTGCCATTTTTACCTATGTTGAGTGAATCTGTAATCACTTAAAATGCATATAGAAGAGTTTAGATGTTGAAACGAGAACCCGGTATTTCTTTTATAAGGTCGAGTACCTGGTATTTATTACATAAAGAGAACAAATGATACACATACTCAACCGGTATTTCTTTTACAAGGTCGAGTACCTGGTATGTATTACATAAGGAGAACTAATGATACACATACTCATTTACAGATGCAAAAACATTAGTGAGTACAGACATGGATATAATATAAAACTGAATCAACTGCCCCTCATTGAATTCAATTCATTTCTGGTAGCAGAGCACACTTGCAACAAGTTTTAATCTCTCAAATGGAAATGATGGTGCATTAAGAAAATGCAACTTATAGACAGCTGCAGGAAGTATTCCTCAATTTTTTATGCCTTTAGGAGGAAATCCATCTCCAGAACCTCTCAAAAGTCTAAAGAACAACTGAGATAATGACAGAATAAATCAACAACAGAACATATTCATTGTACCCTATATAAGGAAATGCATAAAGTTGACTCATGCATTAAATTTTCAGTACACGTGTACCTCCACTGTTTTGAGCATCAGCTAGATGTGCATTGATCTCCACTAGCGACTAGAAGAACAAAGGTGAATGTCAGTGAGGGGAAACTGTTAACAAAGGTATCACACCAAAGGAAAAGTATAGAGCAAGTTAAAACTAGAACAACCTCACAAAGAGCACTTTTGCGATCCTCAACTGGGAACACGTCTACTAATCCATAGGAAGTATCGCACAGTGACTGCACAAAATCAAGTGACTGGTGGTATGCCCCTTTCCGAAATTGTGATACCCCATTATCTGGAAGTGGAGGTTTTGCATTTAACCTCTCGTGCTGCTTTGGGGAGCCAGGGCGTTTCTGCAGAATGAACATTACTCATGAATTAATTACAATTACCATCATACCATACATATCTTTTTTATTTATAAGGTACCATCATACTATATGTATCAACTCCTCAATTACGACTCTAATTTCTGCAAGATTGCAGCGCAGGCTGGTGTAAAGAGCCCAACATGAAATATATGCTAATCCATAATCTCAGAAACACTACATCACATTTCCATCATGTCATTATAACTCATCCATTGTAGATTTATTGCAACTAAAGAGCCATGGCATTCACCATTGATGCATGTAAGGTCATGACTGAATAATTAAGATTCTGAAAAATCTATCCCATCTTTCTCAGAGTGTTAACACCCCTTTCTACCTTATTTGTTCGAATGCATACAAGTACCATATATTATGAAGAATGCAGCAAATTGAAACCCAAACTAAGGCACAAAAATATCAAACTAAACTAATTAATGGATCTTACAAGGGAAGACGACTTTCATTAGCAGTCTTGGTTTAAGGAGAAGATGATGAAGAGGTGGATATAGCTCCTTTGGCTCTCATGTGGGTACTTTAGAGAGAGAAGAATAAGAGACCTTTCATAGGGGTAGAACATGAAATTCAAGTTTGTTGAATTTCTGGTGCACCCACGAGATCCTATTTGTGTAGATAGTTGAACTCCATTTATAGAGAACCAAATTATTTTGTCGATCTTCAACTGTTTTATATTATAGTCGTGTATTGATATTTCCTCAAAACATCAATCGAAATTATTAATTTATCAGAAAAATCTTAGAAACTAGATGTCAAAAAACAGTTTTTTTAATGTTGAAGAAGAGTCTCACAGGATGCAACCTGAACTCGTCTGGCGGTTCAGGATAGAGGAGTCTCAAATGTTGTAGAAGCTAAATTCTACCTCAAGGAGCTTATCAAAGGAGAAGCCCACTTAAAATTAAAAAACAGGGTTGGAAGAAGACTGGCAAGAGGTGCAAGAACTAAAGAACTTTCTTGGATACTAAAATGTGATTCCTTTAGTTAAAATGGGGTGACATGAAATATTTTGATGCCTTTGGTTAAAAGATTATCATATGCAATGAAGATGTGCATAAAAGATGCAACAATATAGATAAGATGAACTTGTATGTGAAAACAGTTGTGAAGACAGAAGCTTTTAGAAGATTCTAAGGTTCTACAACTGTATTCCAAGAGAGTGAAAATCGAAGACAAACTTCAAAAATGAGGATACAGGAGGAAAAAGAGTGGCTACAAAGAAGAAGGATTACGATGGGAAAAGGCAACACAACTAACTGATTTACCATAACTAAAAAAGGTTGAACTGTAGTTTCTTTTTTCTTAGAAGGTAATAATTGTGTTAAAAGAGCACTAAGGAAAAGCTGCAAAAGTATTTACATCGAAGACCAGAAAGCAAGAAAAACAAAGTCTATGTCCCTGTCCTATTCCTGTAGGACAAAAATGTCGAATTGCAGTTAAGCAGACCATATCTTGATCGGTTTCACAAGGTTGAATCTTTTCAAAGGAGCTTCAGTGCATCATATATTGCATTGATCATCCAAATGTTGTGTGCAGATGCACTGTGAGATTTCAAAACCATAAGCCACCCAGGTAGCATATTCAAAGTTATAACCAAGGTGCTCGCATAATTTAAAACAATTATAAGTAAGAAAATTGGAAGTTTATCAGTAAACTGGTGTTAGATGCAGAGAATGCTTTTATTAATGGCAGGCAAACCACTTATGCTTGGTTCAACGCAAATGGATGTACATGACGATGAGACACAGATAAACCTAGTTTACTAAGTAAACTGACATTGAAAAAGCATATGAATAAGTTAATTGGGAAAGTCAACTCTGTAAAGGTATAGGTTTTGGATAGATGTGTGTCAATTGCATCAATTTCTGCGTCTCTGGAGTCAAGTTCTAACTACTGAGTAATGCTGCAGTAAAGGATTTTCTTCATCTCAAGGGGGTTAAGGCAACTTTGTAATTGATGGTTTGAGTAGGATGCTGAAATAACAATGGAGAAGAACTGGATAGCAAGGTTTCAGCATTGGCAAATGGAAAGAACTTTGCTGCCACAGAGGAAAAACAAACTGAAATTTTAGCTAATTTTGAGGTCCAATCTGAACTACACATTATAAAGTTCAAAAAATACAAATTTCAATTACTTTATCATAAAAAGTTCAAAATATACAAGTCCATGACAAGAATCTCGGGACGCTGCCTTCTACATACCTAGGCTTCCCTCTTCGGGGCTTCACACAAATTTCTTTTGACATGGCAAAGGATGATTGAGACATTTTAAGAAGCCTGACCAATTAGAAATGACTATATATCATTAGGTGGAAGATTGACTCTCATCAATATGGCACTTAACAAAATACCAATTTATGGTATGTCACTATTTACGATCCTAACAAAGTCTTAGAAAAAGAGGACTGGATCATCAGGAGAGATTTCAGGACAAAAAGAATAAGATTTTATCACTTGGTTAAATGGGACGAGGTGATCAAAGGAAAAAAGAATGGATGATCGGGGATAGAAATTTTGAAATTATCGAGTGAAATTCTACAATTCAAGTGGTTGAGGAGATGATTTCAAGAAACAAATGTGCTCCGAAACAAAAGTGGACGAACTGTGAAAGTGTGAAGTCCTGTTATAATCCTATGTCTATTTTTTATAGCACTATCACATAGTGGCCTTTGAAGATTCAGAAAGCAAAATTCTCAGTGTCGCTTTCTTCTGTTGGATTGCAACATATGACGCCTGTCTGATTTGGTTTAACCTGCAGAGGAAGGGTATGGTTAACTGCAGCAGGTGTTATACATATGAAATGGATATTGAAGACACGGATAATCAGTTTTTGCCGTTGTCTGCAGTCAGCAGTTGTAAAGCTTGTTTCAAGACCTTTTTGTGTTATGGTAACTACTGTTACACTCACAGATATTCTCTTGCACGGGTAGCGAGGAAAATGATCAGAGAAAGAATAAGGATATGGAACAGTGTACCAGCATATATGTATAGCTTGTGTAGGAGGCTGGAAGGAAAGGAACCTAAGATGATTTGAAGACGAAATTGAAGTTGTGCAACAAAAACAACAACAACAACGACCCAGTGAAATCCCACTAGTGGGGTCTGGGGAGGGTAGTGTGTATGCAGACCTTACCCCTACCCCGACGGGGTAGAGAGGCTTTTTCCAAAAGACCCTCGACTAAAGATAACAAAAAAAAGACGAAAAGAGGCAATATATCAGTACCATCAATAGAAACCATAGAAAAAAGAACAGCATCAACCAGAACCAGAAAATAAGTGAAAAGCAAAACAATAACCAATAGATAAAGCAAAGTACTAAGAGGAACGAAAGATAGTGTGAACTCAACATTAACCACTAACAATCTAAGACCAAGTCCTAACAGACTAGCCTCACTCTGAACGCCGTAGAGATATTCCCAACTACCTCCTAACCTATAACCTTAATGCTCGATCTCCACAACTTCCTGTCTAGGGCCATGTCCTCGGTAATCTGAATCCTTGCCATGTCCTGTCTGATCACCTCTCCCCAATACTTCTTAGGCCGACCTCTACCTCTTCTCAAGCCCACAAAAGTCAGCCGCTCACACCTCATCACCGGTGCATTTGGGCTTCTCCTCTGAACGTGCACGAACCATCTGAGCCTTGCTTCCCGCAACTTGTCATCCATGGGAGCGACGCCCACCTTCTCCCGAATATCTTCATTCCTAATCTTATCCATATTAGTGTGCTCGCACATCCACCTCAACATCCTCATTTCAGCTACTTTCATCTTCTGGATATGTGAGTTCTTAACTGGCCAACACTCAGCCCCATACAACATGGTCGGTCTAACCACCGCCCTATAAAATTTACCTTTGAGAATCGGAGGCACTTTCTTGTCACACATGACTCTAGACGAGATTGAAGTTGTGCATAGACTAAAATTCAGGTACTTATATCTTTTTCATTTTTTGGTTTAACATGAAAATGTGTATGACATAGTACAATTACTTAACTTCCTCGGTTTCCTACAGGTAAAAAGGGAACTATATTTTTTACTACTTATCATGTCAAGGTAGAATTATTGTTCATTTTTAAGGTGATAAAAGAGATTCAATGAAAACCAATAAAAGGAATTCGAGAAAAACTAGGCATACATTCTTGAGATAGAGAATAAGCATGTGTTTAGGTCAAGCGGACGATTTACATCTTTTATTTCAACCTAATTTATACTCCCTCCCTCCGTTTCAATTTATGTGAATCTATTTGACTCGGCACGGAGTTTAAAAGAAAGGGAAGACTTTTGAACTTGTGGCATAAAATGAGACACATGTATTTTGTGTGGCTAAGTAAATTGTTTCCAAATATGGAATGAGGTCATTCTTTTTGGCATGAATTAAAAAGGAAATAGGTACACATAAATTGAAACGGAAGGAGTATGACATATTATCACTAAATAATAGAAAGCATAACAGGATTCGGGGAACACGAGAAGGAACACCATAAACCCTAGAGAAGATATCCAAAACAAGAGCCTTTTATGACAAGATTTGTGTCTGTTATTATATCCTTAAACCACCATTACCAAATGACGTACTGTCACTGGAATGGATTCTATATAGTCTAATATCAAGAGCCACTAAAGTTACTGGAGTGATCAAGTTACATGAAACTTTAGCCAGTAAGAACGCCATGTTAAACCTTGGATCAAAAATCAAGGACAGAATTGCACTATGAAATACTTCTAAGAAATGCATTTAGTCTTTAATGATAATATTCGCAAGGACCATGGGGAGAGGGCACAGGTATGCCAGTACGTGTCAGACTTAAATTAATTCTATTCTTGAGGATACATGCAGGGGTTATAGCTGAGATGCACAGCCTCGTGCAAAATGAGTAGACAGACTTACGTATGGCACTACAAAATTACAGACTTAAGTCCTTTTGCAGCGGGTTATCAGCAACTGAAAGAAATAGGCAAAAGAGTTCTGTACTTACCTCTTTGTTCTTTTTTGAACCAAAAAGCTCTGAATCTTCAACTGAACGATCACGGTCCTTAAACAGCTTGCGGAAGAAGTTCTCAGTACCAGGACTGCTCTCAAGAAAATTGCCACCATTACAGCTCTCATTCGCTGTTGACGATTTTGGATCCTCTGGATGCACTCGAAAGAGCCGACGAAACAATGAAAAATCTGACGACTCTTCTTCCTCACCATTTGCATGCCTCCTAATATCCTCATCTGTCCTGTCATTCCCATCTTTCTTATCCTCGAATTTTTCTTTAAAAAACTTTTTGAAGAACCCTTCCTTTTCATCATCTTCAGAACTCCTTGTTGACTTTTCAGCTATTTCATTTTTATCTCTTACATCCTTCTTCTCTTTGTCCTTCAAAAACTTCCGGAAGAACCCATCTTTTTCATCATCTTCAACAGGCTTGGGACCTGCTTTATCCTCCAAATCATTTTTATTATCACGAAATATACGTTTGAAAAATCCATCTGTAGTTGAGTGCACATCCTCCTCATCATCCCTGCTGCTACTCAAAAGCCTCCTGAAGAAGCCATCCTTCTCTGATTCCTCTGCATCCTTATCCACGGATTTCCTAGCATCATCATCTTTACTATTACTCAGAAGTCTGCGAAAAAATCCATCTTTTTCTGACTCCTCTTCGTCTTTGTCCACAGATTTCCTACTGTCATCGTCTCGACTCTCTCTTAAGAACCTTTTAAAAAAGCCATCCCTCTCCGGTTCCGCATCATCCTTATTATCCGATAATTTCCTCACATCTTCATCCCTACTATCCCTCAAAAGTCTCTTCAAAAAACTATCTTTTTCTGGTTCTTCATCATCCTTCTCAACGGATTTCCTGAAGAGCAATGCATCTCTTACTTTTGGACCCGGCATCAACTTCTTAAAAATCTTATTCTCCTCCGGCGACGATATTTTACTCCCAATACCATCATCCTGTGGCAATGAACTCCCCGAAGAGGGTGAAAATGACAGTGACCGCTGTGCAGCTGGTGGCGAAGATGTCAAGGATAATAGCTTCTGTTTCGAAGATAATAACTTATTAAGTACCTGATTCTTGCTCATGGAAGTAGATGAGCTGTTTTGGGGTTTTATCAAGGGGGGCCACTCGCCCATCAAAGTAGCAGCAATCTGACATTTCTCCTGAAGCCTACTTATCCCCTCATTATCATCCGTTTCCTCCAACTCCGCCATCAAAAACCAATGCACTTTTAGCGCAATATGCAACGACTTAGAACACACATCGATCACAAACTTATCCAACGAGGGGCTCGGCTTGTGAACCATCATATAACATATCTGAAACAAGTAACTCTCAATGCCAGAAAGCGGCAGAGTATACATCCTATTGCACAAGTAGTCCCTAACACCAGGATGATCATGCTTGTAAAGGTAGCTAACAGCGATCCACTCACAGAAAAATGCAGAATCAAAGAACCGAATAAGCCAACCACTCTCTCCAATATCCTCACTCGTTGGGATTGTCCGAGTTACCTCCCGAGGTGACTCGGCCGGCTCTCCCCGCGTCAATCCCAATAACCTCACCATTGTCAAATCATCATAACCACCACAAAACCCTAAAACCTAACACTAACCCTAACCCTATATATTTTTTTCCAACTCACAGCTGCCCTAAATCATATCACTACTATATACAGTATAACCAATTCAAAATTCGAAATTCAAGCAACTTCAATCAGTGAAAATTCAAAATCAAAGCAACTTCTTCCGACGAATTAACTGAATTCCGATCAAATTACTAAAGAGAAATCAAAGCAACTTTTCGAAGATAATAAGAGCAGAGATATTCTGAATTTTATCGGAAATGAAGGGATCCGACGAAGATATCCAAATATATACCGTCCGGCAACGGTGGAACAACGTCGTATCACCTCGATAAAGCTCCGGCGAAACCAACCCAAGGCGGAGGTTTTTTGGGGGGGCGAGGTGGAGGTGATCAGAGGGGTAATGTAAAAAATGGAGCGCAGAAGAAAACAGGGTGGGTGCTAACGTGCGCTGTGTGTGTTGGGTGAGGTTTCAACTTTCAACCTCTAGTGAATAGTGAGTGAGGGGGGTACGTAATTGACAGGGCAAATAGCAAGCGAAAATCAAAACTTTTTATGGTTAATTTAGGACCCCTCTCAAAAAAGATGAATTTCAAATGAATTATGTAAGGCAAATAATTCATTACACTAAGAGCTTGTTTGGATTGTTGTTACGTATTGTTTCATAATGTATAGTATTGTATTTTATTATGTTATACTTATTTACTATACAATGATATAATTGAATTTATCCGTAATTTATAGACATGTGAATTAATTTGATCCAAAAATAATAGTTGAATTAGACAGAAATATAAGACTTAGCCTTAAAATTGAAATAGACGGCATATATCCTGGTCTTGAGCGCAGAGCTACCGGGAGCAATTAAGAACAATACAAATAAGCCAGAAAGTAAAAATATTATTGAGCTTTTGATATAATATAGTGCATGTTTGTGACAGAATTTGTGTCATTTACAATGATAATGGAGCTCACTATTTATAGTTGCATCTAGGGAACAAGGTCCTAGGATCAAGCTCCTCTTTAATGACAATTATGAGGGCCACTGAAGGATGCGTAACGGTGGACAGTGAATGCCATATTCTCTATAACGGATCATGCACTTAATGTTGTAGAATATTCTTCAATGAATGTTGCCGGATAGAGACATTAATTTTGACGTTACGAGTATCATTCTCTCCTATGACAAGCGAGGTCATTGCATTCGGGTTTAGCTATCTTCTACCTTCGATTCCACGTGTCGATTTCTCATGCGGTCATTAAATATGAACATATTTTACGTTTTACCCCATACAGATAGTTCCCCTACTTTTCGGTGGCATAACTTTGTGTCATCGGGAAGTTGGTAGAAATACCTTTTTTGGCAAAAAAAATTCTGACTCCCTCTGAAAAGTTTTTGGTTGTTGATTAGACGCACGTCGCTCTGCATTTCATGCCCCGAACACGTGTCATCCCACGATTTAGTATCACTTTTGCCGGTTATCGAGATAATCATTGCCACGATTCTAGCCGCCTATACCTTTACTTATACGCATCAAACCTCTTCATTTATATTTCATAATTCTTTACACTTTGTCAAACTCTCTTTACTCAACTCGTACTTTGTCTTCAACTTTTCTTTAACCTTCTTTTTTTAGAGAAAACATTCCCTCATTTTTGATAAAAAATAGCATTTCCTTCCAGAAACCCTAGTTCTTCAAAGAACAAAGATAAAGTTGATGACGTCGTTCCTCTTACAGTAAGCACTGTCATCCCAAATAGTCTTGTCACAACCAAAGATGTTGAAGAGAAGTTTCCTTCCACTAACCCTCCCACGTGGACCGTTGGTGTATACCCTTCTTTCATCTGTCCTTCTAGCATTCCCGCTGTGAAGGAAGACTACAATTGCCAATATTTAGACATTATTTCTCCTGATCTGACGAAGCGAATAACTCTTTCCAAGAAGGGTTTACGTATTTTTATACGTATCCCTTCACTTTGGGGCCATTCGCGGGGAGCTTGATTCTGTTATTGTGGAGTTTTGCATCCGCTATCAAGTGTGCTCGTCACAGGTAAGTCCTTCTGTGTTGAGGACAGTCGCTTGTCTTCGGCGTTTGTTCCAAGAGACAAGAGAAGAGCTAAACCTAGCTCGGTTAATGAATCTTTATTCCCCCAAGATTTTTCGGGAGGGAATGATAAACTTCAGCAAACATGGACACCATGCCCTAATAGCCAGCATGGATGATGACAACGATCATGGATGGATGGAACGGTTCATTGTAGTTGCCACCAAGGACATTACTTCGGCCACGACTTCATCCTTTCCAGAGTCGTGGAACTGTGTTCGTAGGTCCGTCTTTTATCCCTTCTTCTAGTTAAAAATCATCCCATGTTGTCACTTATTGCTTTTCTTTTACTTGTTTCAGCAACTCAATGGGTTCCACCGCGGGTTGAAGGTTTGGACCAGTACGCCGAAGGAATTAGCCCTCAAATACGAATAGAAGGACAAAAATCATAGTAAGCAAAATTTATCTTGTTTTTTTTCTTATTTACCCCTTTTTCCTTTGTTGAATTCAAGTCTACCACAGGGCTCAGTTTTTGTCCATGAGAACGACGTTTTAATCGATCTTACTGATAAACCGAGGCTGCTGCAAAAGGATTTTACATAAACAGGTGTTCTCTGAGCCTACATCTGGTGCAAGTGCTTCTTCTTGGAGTCCTCGTACGAAGAACAAGCAACGAAAAAGGAGACGCTCATCCGCGACCAAGGAAATAAATAAAAAGGCAAAGAATGCAACATCTGAGTAGTCTTCGGATGTTGTGGTGATTGTTGGTACCCAGTTTTTTCCTCATATATATATATTTAAATATACATATATACCTTCAGAAAAGTGCATGAACATCATCAAGTATTTTTCATAATTTTTAAAGGTTTTTAATCAATTTATTCCTGCATTTTATTATATAAATGATTATTAATTGCATTTCAAATAATTTTTATGATGATTTACCATTTATTTTTCATCATTTATACCTATATAGAGTTTTAAATATTTTTGATGTATTTATCATAATTATATTTGCATCCTTAGGTTAAATTTGCATATTTTGCAATAATAACTCATATATATGCATAATTACGCTATTTCTACATAAAAGGACTTTTTATATTTTTATAATGTTAAATAATTATTTTAAATCATTTTTATACGCGAGTGATGTTTTTCTTATTTATTAATTATTTTTTATAAATATTTTGGTTATTTAAAATATAGCCCCCTAAAACCCAATTACGGACCTATACACTACCCAATTACCCTAGACCCATTAACCCAATCCCACCCAATCCCATACCCGTTTACTACAACCCGCCCGGCCTAATTTTAAATCCCAGCTGTTGATCTCTCGAGATCAACGGCCCGTAACCCTTTCCCCATTTTCTAACTTACCCAAACCCCTAACCCTAATTTATTTCACCCAGCCCGCCATCACTATACACTCTCTCATCTTCCTCCCCCTCTCCCATCAAAACCCTAGTGCCGTCACTCAAAACCTCCTGATTCTAGACCCAAAATTGGAATCAATCCATGATTACTTACCTTATTTGGTCCCCCCCTCCTTACAGGCTACCCCTTTTGGTGTTATCTAATAACTTGCCTAAAATGACAAGCAAATCCTGTAAATATCGAACCAAAGTTGGTTCAAATCTTTAACCTACTGTTGTTTCTGTCTGTGTTCATCATCTTTTCTTTGTAAGTACGAATATTTTCGTATCTCTTGAGCATTCTTACTTAACCCTAATGTTAGGGTTTTCAAATCTTTTTATTCGAACCAAAATTGGTTCAAACCTTATTTTTAAGTGTTATTCCGCATGAATCTGGCTATTTTCATTAAATCTTTTTACTTACCCAAATTAGGATTTCAAATCTTCTTTAATCGAACCAGATCTGGTTCGATTCTATGTTGTTGTTTTTCTAATAACCCTCTGTCTATGTTCATTTTATTAAAACATATGATTCTTTGCCTTTATTTTTCTATCGATTTTTTGGTTTACTTAAAATTAGGGTTTCAGATCTTAATTGAACCGAATATGGTTTGATTCTGGTTTTCTCTTTGAACAATCTCCTGTCTACGTTCATTGTTATGTGATTCATTGCCTTATTTTCTGACCGATTTTGTGAAGGCTTACCTAAAAATTAGGGTTTGAGACTTTTACTGATCTTCTGATACTCTTTCTTTTCTCGTATGGGACTGATATTTTCCTTATTTTGTTCAATCTACCATGTTTCCATTATTTCTTTACCTTATTTGCCTTGAAACTGTCTGTTAATTGATATTTTCCTTATTTAGAGTATTACTCGCATGATTACACGCATGATGCCTTGTTAATTGACTGAATTCTATATGATTTGTCCTTAAACTAGACTTCAATTGGTGTTGTGATTGATTTCCTTCCTTGCTTATGTGTGTTTAATTGATTCTCTTATTTGTTCACCTAATTGAACATTATTTAAACCCTTTCTCCTTTACCCTTTGGATAGACTTGAAATCTCAATACTCTCACTAAAACTTAGCTTTTTACTCTGATTCTATGATCGTTTGTTTATGGTCTTGGCCTGTTGAAAGTCAAGGCCAAGTGATTCGGGACTTAACTATTGTGGTGTATTTACTTGCTTTACTGCCTAACTGGTAAGACATTCTCTCTTGGCACTCTATTCTCCATGTTTCATAATATGTGTTGGTCGACCAACATGTTTAAATTCTGAATATGATTCTGCCCCTTTATATGATTCTATGATTTCATCCAGTCCCATAAGTGACACCGTTAATTGGTTATACTTTGAATAATATGAATCCTCCTAAAAGCTAGCTTAATGCTTATCTCATGCACAATGTTTGCTAATCATGCACATGTTCTAAACTTTGGATTCTTAGGATACTACCAGCATGAAATTAGTCAATTAATCCTAACTTGATAGATTTGTATTTGTGCCCTGCAAACTTGTTTTCTAACATGTTTTGCATCCTTCTGAATTCATGTGATAATTTGACTGATTGCCTTAACACTTTGCCTAAATGCTTCTGTGATTAAACAAGGTTGTCCTAAATACTAGCATGAACATTTAGCTTAACCAGACTTCAACTTATTTGAACTGTGTGTTTGAGCATGAACCTTGCCTTGTTTTCTTGGTGCAATTCTGTCTACAAGTTATGTGTCTTAAACTTTTTTTTTCTTCTGAAATCAAATCTGTTTTAAATATGTCTCTCCCTCTTTTATATGCTTTTACCTTCTTTTTCACTACCCCGTAAGGGTAATAAGGGAGTTTTTCCAATTAAAGTGATAATAATCGAAACGGGATTATTTATTAAAATTCAGAGTCGCCACTTGGAATAGTTTATGGTGTCCTAAGTCGCCGATTTAAAATCCCGAATCGAGGAAAAATTGACTCTGTTTTACAGTCCGCGAACAC
The DNA here is from genome assembly GCA_005239525.1 of Nicotiana knightiana. Taxonomy (NCBI): domain Eukaryota; kingdom Viridiplantae; phylum Streptophyta; class Magnoliopsida; order Solanales; family Solanaceae; genus Nicotiana; species Nicotiana knightiana. The sequence goes on from ML431307.1 coordinate 66,102, forward strand.
AAAAATCCGGGTAAGAAATTCTGTTAACCCGGGAGAAGGTGTTAGGCACTCACGAATTCCGTGGTTCTAGCACGGTCGCTTAGTGATTCATACTTGGCTTAAATTATCTAATTACTCATTTTTAGGACCTATGTGTATTTTGCCTTTTACCGCTTTTAAGAAATTATCCTGCAATGAGTCATGCGTACGTGTACTCATTTTATTTAGCGTGCTAAAAATCATGTCACACGTACGTGTACATAATTAATAGCCCTTGATAAATATTAAATTTATTTGGTCAAAGTCACGCGAACATGTACCTTGGTTTATCTGAAAAAGGTCTGCGCTTAAATCATGTCACGCGTACGTGTACACAATTTGTCACGCTTCATTATTTAAGAAAAGTTCCAACGCCGCGCCAATGCATAACTTGATTTTATTTTGAAAATCGACACTTAAATTATGTCACGCGTACGTGTACACGATTTATCGTGCTCAATAGCAAGTTACGATGATCCATGAATTGATTAATTTTCCCTAAATTACTTTAAAATTTGTTGTAAGGATATGAACCCACTTATAAGATTTAGTAGCACATTTTAATATCTAAACTACATCTAACGAAATTAGGAGCGGTATTATGAAGAGAAGCAACAAAGAATTACAGCATTAACAAAATAGAGCCATTAGATTCGGAGATAACACTTTGTAATCTCAGGCGGTGATTCAGGCTCATAGTATCACAAAAGGAAACCAACAACATCTGATAAAAGCAACTAACAGGAACAATAAACTAAAAAAAATACCACCCAGATTCATAATAAACATTGAAAAATCACAAAACTCACATATCACAATCCCAATTTGAAACAGTATTCTTCAAACAATATCAAACCAATTTAGAACTCAGTATTCAAACGAACAAACAATATCAAAACTCAGTATTCTTCAAACCAAACTTGAACCACACATACAAATAAATTACCGGACAAACAATTATAAAGCACGGAAGTAATCAATAAAGTAGAATTGGACCTTTCAATAGCTATTTCTCTGTTGAAATCATATATTAAAGAAAAGATCTTAACAACTGAGCACAGAGAAAGATTTTATCTCATTTATCATCATCAAATCCTGCACAATAAACATAAAACCTTGAAGAGCAGTAAGAGATTGACCTTTCAAGATGTTTTACACGGCGAAATCTCAACTGAACAGGAACCTCGACCAAGATCAACGAACTACGCACGAACTCAAACTCGACGACTTAACTTTGGAGTTGCTATTTTGTGCACAAAAAGGGACTGTTTTTGCCACTGCTTTTAATGGAGTTTTCAAGTGTTTGCGAGCTGAGTTGTAGCGTTTTCGGGGCTGGACATTGGTGCTTGATTTCACGTCAGTGTGGGGGTGGTTTCAATGGAGTTTTAGGGTTGTTCAATGGCTGAAGTCTTGAAGATTTGGACGACTGTTGTTTTCTGTGTTAATGGGGTTGCCATCGTGCGTTCATCCGTGTGCTATGATGGACGACCAGACCCGCCGGTTGTCAGGTACGGCGGCTGGCCAGCGAGAATGGGGGGTGCAGGCGGCGACGTTTGTTTTGTGCAGGGGTTGTTCTTATGAGAGGCGGAAAAAGGGAGCTATTATGGTGTAGGGAAGATGAGAGGTGGTGGTCGCCGAATCTTGGAGAGGATGTGGGTGGCCGGCGGCAGCTTTCCGGCAGGTTTGAGAGGAGCAAACGGCCGTAACTTTTTGGAGGAGGGAGTATGTCTACTGTGTCTGATGGTTGTCCCTTTTAAAGAAGAAGAAGGAGGAGTTTATGAGGTGTATGTGTGTGTGTTTGGAGTTCGAACGTGGGGGGTCATGGGTGGTTAGTTAGGATTTGTGGGGGTGAGACATGAGTGTAATGGGGAAGAGGGGAAGGTGGGTGTTATTATTAAAACTATATAAATAAGAAAACCTAATATTTACACTATAATTTAAATTATATTAAGAAGAATACTATTATAACTTACATTTAAATTGGAAGAAACTAAATTTACACATATATATAAATCTCATATGAACAAATCTTATATTCTAAGATTGTGAATATTCTTTAGTTTTTAATTTTCTTAATAAAACCTATGAAGAGTAAGATAAAAAATTTAAGTATTAAGATTAGACCTAAAAGAAAAAAAGAAAAAAAAAAAAAAAATATATATATANAGAGTTTTCAGGCAAAGAAAATGAATACGGTGACTAATTTTTTACCTCACTATTATTTAAGAAGGAAAAGAAGATAAAAGAAAAAAATGTAACCGAACCTTGGTTTTAGGATGCCTACATATCCCGGGTTATAAGGGAATCAGGTCACGTGTAGTTCGAGTGAAAGATGACTGATAGAGTATACTTAGAGGGAGAGTCGAGCGAAGTTACGTCGAGGTTCCGATCCGCGGTTCCTACTATTACATCAAAATGACAAGAAAATTACATACTTTTGAAATCTAAGAACTACAAAATTCCTATCTAAATGTCATCTGGGGTCTTGTCTTGATTCTTGACTTGCTTCCTTCATTGACTTTAGACTGAAATTTGATGCTCTCGATGTAACAGACAATGGAATATTCTCACATGCGTGCTTCTTGGTCAGGTGATAAGAAGATGGATCTTGAGACCTTGTGTCTCTGCATGCATCCTATCAAAGCTGCTTGCAGTTGGTGTTGAGATCAAACGTTCCACTTTCTCGGGCGAGAGCCGGAATCTTATTTTTTGCACATCCAATCTGTGCTTTGCAGAAAAACCTACAAGCCATCACAAACAAACAAAACGAAAAAGAAAAAATTTGCCCCAGTTTGCACAAGGAAATTTTTGTGAGTTATTGATAACACATTAAACTATCTTTGCTATTGCAGAATTAAGAATTGAAAAAGACATTTTTTTAAAAAAAATAATAGGGGATGTCGTACCCAGCGTTAACAAGAATGCAGGCAACCAGGGGATGCAGTACCCTGTGTTGACAATAAGATGAGGCTCATGGTACTCTAGGATGAAACTAGGGAATGTNATAATGCAACCAGGGGATGTAGTACCCTACATTGGAAATAAGATGAGGCTCATGGCACTCTGAGATGCTACCAGGGAATGTCGTACCCTGTGTTGGCAAAAAGTAATGCGGCCAGGGGATGTAGTACCCTGTGTTGGCAATAAGATGCAGCCAGGGAATATAGTACCCTCTGTTGGAAGTAAAAGATGAGGCTCATGGATCGCTGATATTCTACTAGGGAATGTTGTACCCTATGTGCAGCCAGGGGATGTAGTACCCTGTGTTAACAATAAGATAATGTTTGCAGCGTTCTGTGGTGCTACTAGGGAATGTCGTACCCTATGTAGGCAGAAAATAATGTGACCAGGGGATGTAGTACCCTGTGTTGACAATAAGATGAGGCCCTTGGCTCTCTAAGATTCTACTAGGGAATGTTGTACCCTATGTGGGCAGAAAATAAATGCAACTAGGGGATGTAGTATGATCACGCTCAACTATGTCTAATAAAAGACTAAGTGGGCGTTGCAAATATAATCCGGGGTATTACGCCCAGAGTCGATCCCACAGGGAATTTAGGTATCAAGCAAGCTGTTAGAATACTCAACTGTCACTTGATGTTATTTAAATTACTAACACTAAAGATTGAAACTATAGACTAACTACGCTAAGGTGTAAACAATTGTAATAAAGATCTAAGGTTATGGTTTCCCCCGTCGGTGAATTTACTTCTCGGATACTTTATATAGCTTGATTAGTTGTCTTTATCAATCATGAACACTCTATCTACCATAAATCTCTCTCAAGTAATTATGATAATTTACTAGA
>ML431308.1:5000-10000 GCA_005239525.1 Nicotiana knightiana
TTTCATTTATTGAGCGGTCTTTCCTCCTTTTATGTTTGTCTCGTTTAAAATGGATTTGGATTCTTCAGTCTGATCCAGTTATTAAGACAATAAAAAAAAGTGTTTCCTTATTCTGGGATCCTTTATCTTTGTTTTATTTTAAATCATTGGGTTTAGACATTACTTCGGTGCTTTTTAATCCTTTCAAAATGGCAGCAACATACCCCTTTTGCGATTTCTATGAAAGAATCCTACAGACGATGGATTCCCGCGTGAAACACTTTGGATCGAAAAAGTTTGATCAATTCCAAGAAATTTTCGAATTGGAAACTTCCTCAAATTGGATTCTTTCGATTTCCATACTGCAAATATATTTACGAAGTTGTTCCAATTTTTTTATTGATTGGCATTAACCCTAGACCCTTGCCCCGAGAAATAAATTAATACTTTCTACTCGAGCTCCATCATGGAATATTTACATTCCAAGACAAAAAAAAAGAGGGGTTCTAATGAAACAGAACCAATGATGTCGAGCCAAGAGCACCTTCATTCCTACATAAAATGGTGGATGTACAAATCCACAACGGATCTTGTCCTTCAAGTCGCACGTTGCTTTCTACCACATCGTTTCAAACAAATTTTTACCATAACATTCCTCTAAGACCGGTATGGAATTGATTCAATTATGGAATCATGAATAGTCATTAGTTGGGCTGATGTATAAACACCATAATCTATACTTTGTTCTATATCTATATACTATAGATATAGGTTACTATAGAGATAGGTGGATAAATATTTTTCTTTAGTAAGACCCCATCGCTAATATTAATTTATCTAACATATTAATTAATATTTAATATATAAATAATAATAAATAAGACGAATAAATGAGTTCTTTTTGATTCTGCATCTTCACGTGACTCAATAGGAGAGATTGACCTATTTCATACTTCTTCAAATAGCAAAGATTCCGCTTATAAGGTTATAAGGAATGATTAAAACTATTTATATTTCTAAATTTAGAAAGTTCCCTTTTCGACATCATTATTTGAAGAAAATAAGAATTAAGAGACTTAGTGAATTTTATTAGTACCAAAAACCCCCTCTTGGCGAAAAGTCAAGAAATCCACAAAAAAGAAAATTGAATCTAATTAGGCTAATTTAGGGGATAGAGAATACGAGATAGGGAATATAGATTCTTTCGCATCTCGATTCAGTTTTTGAAAAAAAAAAAATGATTCATCGAAGAAAAAAATCAGAAACAAGAATCACATNTCATAAATCAAAAGAAAAGAAGGGGGTATCCTAGTTTTTTTGATTTTTACGAAATGCGAGATGTCTAGGCACAAAGCAAACAAGTCCAGATTAAATCAAGTTTTTGCTCCTATTTTTTGATATTTTAGCCTAACTCATTGATTAAGAATTAAGAGACTTAGTGAATTTAATTAGTACCAAAACCCCCCTCTTGACGAAAAGTCAAGAAATCCACAAAAAAGAAAATTGAATCTAATTAGGATAATTTAGGGGATAGAGAATACAAGATAGGGAATATATATTCTTTCGCATCTCGATTCTGTTTTTGGAAAAAAAATGATTCATCGAAGAAAAAAATCAAAAACAAGAATCACATTACAGCTAACATTTCGATTTTAAACAGAACATTGTTAAAAAAACAATCTATACTCTCATAGAATATATATATGTTCTGGGACAGAAGGATTCAAACCTCCGAATAGCGGGACCAAAACCCATTGCCTTACCACTTGGCCACGCCCCATTTAGATTTCTATTCGATACTAAGAAAGTCTATTGCTTGTTTTGTTTGTTTGTCAACTCTAGTCCAAATATCTATAGAATAGATTAGATTGGTACTAGGATTTTGCGATGTTTTTGGTATGTGTAGATATAGAATTCAACTTAATTTATTGATCATTACATATAATTCAATTAAGATATTGTATGAAAATATGATTTTTTCGATTCTCCTTTGAGAAAAGGAGGATTTTTGATTGGGTGCGTTCAAAGAAAAAGAAGTATTTTTTATTTACCTTAGTTACTTTCCTTTTCCTTATATCAATAACTCAATCAAAATACAATTATCTCCAAGAACAAAAAATCTGTTATGCTTAATACCTTTAGTTTGATCGGTATCTGTCTTAATTCGACCCTTTTTTTGAGTAGTTTTTTCTTCGGCAAATTGCCCGAGGCCTATGCTTTTTTGAATCCAATCGTAGATATTATGCCAGTCATCCCTCTGTTCTTTTTTCTCTTAGCCTTTGTTTGGCAAGCTGCTGTAAGTTTTCGATGAGATCCTTAATAATATCCTAGAAAATTCATGATTTATTCGAGAAAAAATTCTAAAATAAATAAAATCAGATAAGCTTTACCGTTTGGAACCTCGATTCAAACATTGAAATTCTTGGATAGTCACGAGAAATTCGGCTTAACTTATTTCCTTATTTTTTGACGCTTTCCTTTCCAGTGAAAGACCTTATTAGGCTCCTCACAATACCTAACTGTGTATATAAAAAAATTTNTAAGACCTTATTAGGATCCTCACAATACCTAATTGTGTATATAAAAAATTTTGGTTAATGACAAAATCTTAGTAGAAAAGAATTTATGAAAATTCTTTTAGAGAAAGAGCTTCATTGCTTGGTGTCAAACTAGGATATGCGGTAGAAAAATGGATGATCTATTCTCTTTTTTTCAAAAAAATCATCTTGGAGATTGTGTAATGCTTACTCTCAAACTCTTCGTTTACACAGTAGTGATATTTTTTGTTTCTCTCTTCATCTTTGGATTCCTATCTAATGATCCCGGACGTAATCCTGGACGTGAAGAATAAAATAAAAAGGGTTTTTCCTTGCTTGATTTTCAAATTTTCTTATGATTTGGTCTATTCCACACATTTAACTAAGAATAAGAACAAAGGATTTCGAAATTTGAAAAAAAAAAATCAAGTCATCAACGGAAAGAGAGGGATTCGAACCCTCGGTACGATTAACTCGTACAACGGATTAGCAATCCGCCGCTTTAGTCCACTCAGCCATCTCTCCCAATTGAAAAAGATAATTACTACATGAGATAGCACATAAGATAAAGGAAAGAATCTTTCTTTCTCTCTTTTCTTCTTTCTATATTATATAGATATGTACAACTTTTATCATCAATTTCTTTTATTTCTTTATCTAAAGTAACGGAAGGGCTCAGAAGAGCCAAGAATATCAAGAAAAATAAAGAAGACCTCTTTTCTTTGTCTTGATTTTGCTCGAAAGGACCCTCTTATTCTCATGGACTGGTCTGGTTAGTACCCAGCCGGGCCTCTTTTGTTCCAACGAATTTGAATTTGAAAACCAAAATGCCTATTATAGTTGTAATATTTCATTTTAATTGAATAGTTAATATTCAAGCAACAAGAAAAAATTCCCATTTTTTGTAAAAGTAAAATAAAATATATAAAATAGAAAATTCGATCAAAATAAAAGTCTCATTTCTCTTTCTGCTTTTTTATTTTATGTTTACCACCTTGCTGGACTAAAAAAAAGAAGCTTTCGAGTATTCCACAATGCATTTTTATGTTATGATTTTAGTGGTTTTGACGAGTCGTATCTCTATCAAAACTCCTCCAGCAAAAGAAAAGATAGAACTTAATTCTGTAATTTAGTTATTTAAATGAACCCTCGTTTCCGAATCTCATCAAATTGGAACCCCCCCCCCAGGAAGAAAAAAGATCAACACTCTAATTTGGATGATTCTGTGACGACCCTGTCTTATCCTATCTTGATTACCACAATTCCCCTATTCGACAAAATTTGCATTTGTATATAATAATCGGATTGTAAAGGGTCCTTCGGTTTGATTCGTATTCTGATCAAAAAATTTATTTCTTAAAAGGATTTAATCCTTTTCCTCTCAATGACATATTCGAGAACAAATACACATTCTCGTGATTTGTATCCAAGGGTCATTTAGACATTGAAAAATTGGATTATGAAATTGCGAAACATAATTTTGGAATTGGATCAATACTTCCAATTTTATAAGTATGAATAAAGGATCCATGGATGAAGATAGAAAGTTGATTTCTAATCGTAACTAAATCCTCAATTTCTTATTTGTAAAGAAGAAATTGAAGCAAAATAGCTATTAAACGATGACTTTGGTTTACTAGAGACATCAACATATTGTTTTAGCTCGGTGGAAACAAAATCCTTTTCCTCAGGATCCTATTAAATAGAAATAGAGAACGAAATAACTAGAAAGGTTTAGAATCCCCCTCTTCTATAAGGGACATCTATAAAGCTATTCGTTTTATCTGTATTCAGACCAAAAGCTGACATAGATGTTATGGGTAGAATTCTTTTTTTTTTTTTCGAATTTTGTTCACATCTTAGATCTATAAATTGACTCATCTCCATAAAGGAGCCAAATGAAACCAAAGTTTCATGTTCGTATTTGAATTAGAGACGTTAAAAATAATGAATCGACGTCGACTATAACCCCGAGCCTTCCAATCTAACGATGCGGGTTCGATTCCCGCTACCCGCTCTATATCTATTTATTCTAAATATTTTAATCTATTCATTAAACAAAATTTAGTTTATTAGTATTATTACATCATTGAATATACAATTCCAAAAATTCTTTAACATCCGATTCTTTCTATTTTGTTTTTCAAACAAAAAGTTAAAATACGAAAAATAAAACCAGAATGAAAAGCGTCCATTGTCTAATGGATGGGACAGAGGTCTTCTAAACCTTTGGTATAGGTTCAAATCCTATTGGACGCAATTTATTTCCATATATGTTTTTTTAAGATTTCCATATCAAGAAAGACTGTTTGAATATTTGAATCCAAGACGCTTGATTCATTTTTTTTATTAAGATTAAGACAAAAGTGATCAATATTTCTTTATGCTTGTTCCTGAAGTATAAAATGGTCCATTTGTTCATGAATAGCTTCTTTCAAAAGGACTTCTATTTCCTCGGTAAATGTCTTGGTAGAAGATATGATT
>ML431311.1:6988-81410 GCA_005239525.1 Nicotiana knightiana
CCATGATAATTGTCTTTGGACGGTTGAGGATGATGTCCTTACATCATGACGTCCCGAGCCATGAGTTTTGCGGTAAGGAATTCACACGCTATGAAATGCTGTTCTCGAGCCATGAAAATGGTGCCTCCGAACTATGACGCCTTTGAATAATGATATGCAAGTTTGAAAGATCCTCAGGCCATGGCTTGGCATCTTCCGGCTATGAGGATGGTGCTTTCGGACTATGATGCCTTTGGACCAGTTGGCAATATTTCAGCCCATGAATTGTAGAGACATGATGATGGAGGCATCAAGACCGAGTTTAGTCTTGTGTGAAGTTGAGGGCAGATCTTAGCTCGAGAGAAGAGAACAATGCAAGAGAGACAGTGCTTAGTCTCGTGCGAGATTCGGGACAGTGCTTAGGCCCATGCAAAGAGAAGGCTGTATTCGGGACAATGCTTAGTCCTATGCAAAGAGAATATAGTGCTTAGCCTTATGCAATTAGAGAGGCAGGGCTTAGCCTAATACAAGATTTAGGACAGTGCTTTGTCCCATGCAAAGAGAAGGCTTAGCCTTATGCAAATAGGAGACAGGGCTTAGCCTCATGCAAATGGTTTGAGACAAGGATTAGTCTCATGCAAGATGAAGGCAGTTCTTAGCCTTATGCATATAGAAGGCAGGACTTAGCCTCATGCAGGTGTTGAGACAGGGCTTAATCTCATGCAAGATTCGGGACAGTGCTTAGTCCCATGCAAATAGAAGGAAGTGCTTAGCCTTATGCAAATAGAAGGAAGGGCTTAGCCTCATGCAAATGGTTTGAGACAGGGCTTAGTCTCATGCAAGATGAAGGCAGTGCTTAGACTTATGCAAATAGGAGGCATGGCTTAGCCTCATGCAAATGGTTTGAGACAGGGCTTAGTCTCATGCAAGATGAAGGCAGTGCTTAGACTTATGCAAATAGGAGGCATGGCTTAGCCTCATGCAGGTGTTGAGACAGGGCTTAGTCTCATGCAAAGTTTGGGACAATACTTAGTCCCATGCAAAGAGAAGAGTAAGAGTGTGATATTCTTAGCTGACAATGTGTTTTATGCATAGCGATTGCGTCGTTGCGACAGTGTTTCTCATTGTGATATAGTCTTGCATCCAAAGAAAACTTTGTGCGTTTTGCGGGGGAGGTTGGTTCGTGCCTTTGCTTGTCCGATTTTCTCTGCTCTGTTCTTTCGAAAGATCATGTTCAAACTATTAGGGTAGCATTTTCTAAAGCAAAGTTTCCTTTTTCAAAAGTATGCGTGCATAATTTTCAAAAGACATGGTAGTATATAATTTAGAAATTAGTTAGATGAACTAGTAACTGTGACATAATCAGATACATTGCGACTTCTTCTGCCGTAGAATTTTGAGGTTCTTCCTCAAAGAACCTCAAAATTCTGCCCCAGTTAACTAGATGACTTTTCTGACTACTCCGTACGCTGCAGTTGGATGAACTTTCTTTAGAATTTTGTGGGACCTCCTCAAAAGTATTCCCCAGTTTCCGATTCTTGGAAATATAGAAGTTATATTGAATTATGACTGAACCCACATGGTTTCCTACATATCCCCACTTAAATGGGAATCAGGTCGAGCGTAGTTCAATTGTCGATCAAAATGGGTATATTCGGTAGCGGGAAATCATCCTTTGCGCTAGCCCTGTTTAGATCCCCATACTCAACACAGACTCTGACTTTCCCATATTTCTTTGGAACTGGTAGTCAACCAAGTTGGGTACTCAACTACTTTGAGGACCTTGGCTTTGATCTGCTTAGTGACTTCTTCCTTGATTTTCTGGCTCATGTCTGGCTTGAATTTTCTGAGTTTTTGCTTCACTAGAAGACACATTGGAATTGTAGGTAACTTGTGAGCCTCTATGGATGTGCTCAATCTTGTCATATCGTCATATGACCATGCAAATATTTCCTCATATTCTTTCAGGAACCGAGTGTATTCCTCTTTCTCTGACGGTGACAAATGGATGCTTATGCGAGTTTTCTTCACAGTTTCGGAATCTCCCAAGTTGACTATCTCGGTCTCGTCCAGATTGGACTTGAGTTTGTTCTCAAAATTCTCTACTTCTCTGACGATCTCTTAAGGTATGACATCCTCTTCTTCTATTTCTTCTGAATCACTGTCCTTTTCTGCGTTGTCTCATTACATGTCACAGTTGTTGTTTCATCAAGATAAGAAATAGTAGTGCTGTAGGGATAAAGATATGAAATAAAAATAGTAATAATAAAACATCAAGCCATTTAACATTTCAAATAAAATGATTTTCAATAACTCAAATAACGTTTTTGGAACATTGAAAAATATTATTTAAGACAAAAGAAAAAAATGCAAAAGAGGAAATCATTTTTTTAGAAAAGTAAACAATGTTATTCACCCTTGCTACCCCGGGACTCATTGGGCCCTTGATGGTTTAACAGTCCAGTACTTGTGGAATGCTCCTCTCTCCATAGCTTGGGTGGTAGGGCCTTCCTTCTACTCCTCCTCGATGATCACACAACAATCCATATCATCATTTTCCAAGAATAAATTCCTCTATGCTGCCAATGCTTCTTCTTCCTCTGATCCCCATATGATATCAGCCTGATGGAAGGTCTGACTCAAGTGCGGCACGAGTTGCTCAAGAGGGTAGTATGGACCACGCCATGGTGGCGACCAATTCCGATATTCTTGCCAAGTATACTGATATCCTAGCCCGTAGGCTGTGCCATGACGCTTCAGCTGTATTGGTTTGGAGATACCTTGAAGCATTTTACCAAGCCCCTTACCAGGTTCATACCCTACCCATGCCAGTATACTCTCTATTTTTTTCCCGGTAATAGATTGTAGGAGGCGGATATGTCTAGCACCAGGAATTCAACATCGTACCGGGTAGGAATCATTTGCAAGCATAGGTTAGTTTCTCCGATCGTGGCCCTTTGAGACCCATCGAACGCTTTCACATTCATAGTCCCTGCTCGTATCTCATGTAAACCCTGTCCCAACCTCTTTAGAGTTTTTAACAGGCAAATGTTGAGGCTGGATCCTCCATCTATCAAAACTCTAGCGATGAAGTTATCTTCACACTGACTGTGATGTGCAGTGTCCTGTTGTGACTTAACCCTTCAGGTGGCAGCTCGTCCTCATGGAAAGTGATCTTGTGGCTTTCTAGCACCTGCCCCACCATATTGGCCATTTCTCCACTAGTGATGTTGTTCCGCACATATTCTTCATTCGTAACCTTCATCAGAGCATTCATGTGTGCTTCAGAATTTTGCAATAATAAATGGATAGATATATGGCTAGCAGTCTTTTTCAGATGATCAATGACAGAGTACTCCCTTTCCTGTACCTTCATTCCGAGGTCATCTTGACCAGTCTCAATGACGGGCAATTTGTTATAATCTTGCTTACTGGTTTCTCCTAAATGTTCAGGTGTATAAACCCTTCCTATTCTTGTCATTCCTTGTGCAGCGCATGATTCTTCCATCTTTGACTTTTCCTTTCTTCTAGCCTCGGCCACATAATCCCAAAGTACAACATTGGAACTGAAGGGTGGTATGGATGCCACCGATACAGTGAAAGTTGTGGCCACCTCCACTTCAAATGGAGTGAGTGTTGCTGCAGGTGGTGTTACTTCTATTTCTAAAGGAACTAATGCGGCTACCTTGACTTCAACTGGCGGCTGTACCTGCAACACAATGGGAGTGAGTGTGACTGTAGGTTTGTTAGGATCATCACCTTCTCAAATAAGCCCGATTGATCCCTCGAGATCCCACTCTTCATCAGCTTCAACCACATTGACCCCTCCACCCCTATTATCTGGGAGAGGATTGTTGCGGACATTGGGTGTAGCTTCCTTCGCCTGTATGACCTTATTATCTTGGATCTTTTCTTTTAAGTTGAGGCACTTTTCAATAGTGTGTCCCTTCATGCCGGAATCATATGCACATGTCTTGTTTGGACTGACCCATTGAGATGAATTTTCCATTGCCACAGCGGGAAAATGGGTGACAAATCCAGCGACTTTCAACCTTTCGTACAACTGGTCGATGGATTGAGCAATGGCGGTGTACTGTCTGGGTGGTTTGCGGTCAAAATTAGGCCTTGTTTTTTGGTAGTTTGGACGAGTTGGAGGTGACTGGTAATAGGATGGTTGGGTGTTATAGGTGTGGTATGTGGGTGGAGGTGTTTGGTATACAAATGGAGTTTTCGAGCCTTGGGTAACCATTAGTGTTCCCACTTCTTTCTTTTTCGATATGCCACCTGATTTTAATGCTTTGTTCGTGGCTTGCAGTGCCTCAAAATTCATCACCATTACACTTTTAACACCTTCCTAGATCCTTTCTCTGAGCTTGAATATATCAGAGAACTTGTGATTCTCAAAAACCATTAGCCTTTTATAATATAGCGGATCCTTGGTAACATTATTGGTAAACGACCTTGGATCGGTGTTTTGAAAACTTTGATAGGTTCGTATGATAATTTTGGACTTGTACGCCCTTTTATTTGGGGTCCGGGGTGACCCGAGTTCATTTTGGCGCATTATGTGAAGAATTGAGAAAATTAGTTTTCAAGTTGAAAATCATGAGTTTTGATGATCGATTATTGTTATCTTTTGAAGCTATTATTATGATTTGAGGTAGAGAGAAAGTTCATATGATGCTATTACACTTGTGTGCATGTTTGGTTTGGAGCCCGAGAGGTTCGGGTGAGTTTCAGATGCCTTATAAATGAGTTTGGATGGTTTGAGGACTTCTGGTGCATCTCCTATTTCTAGTTTCAATTGTAGATCTCGCAATTTCAAGGTTTTGATCACATTTTCAAGGTTTGGATAGCATTTGCGAGCCTCTCTTTTGCGAATAAAAGTTCGCATTTATGAGCAGGAGCCTGTGCTGGATGACCTTGCAATTACGAGGAAAAGGTTCGCATTTGCGAATTGTCTAAGTCCGCTTTCGTGAACATTTTTGTCGCATTTGCGACCACTGAGCATCTTGGAAATCTTCACAATGCGAAGTTGTTATCCGTATTCGAGAAGGGGGAAATTTTCAATTGCGATAATAATGTCGCATTTGCGACTTTTGTATATCTGATACAGAGATCGCATTTGCAATCCATGTGTCACATTTGCGGTGTTCGCAACTGTAAACAAGAGCTCACAAGTGCGATACCTGTATTTGGGTAAGGGGAGGATGGGACTTAGCTCATTTTACACCATTTTACATTCCTAAATTCTCTAGAGGCGATTTTCTTGAGAGTCTTACTTCCTAATAACATTGGTAAGTAACTCTAATCCACTTCCTAGGTCCACTCGGGTCTCAAGACCCCCAATAGATATCATACACGACCGATACACACGGTCCACAACAACAGTATCGCCCATCAGAGTCAACACATGAACAGAGGTAACTAAAGACTCACGGGGCATATCCTGAAAATGGGAAAAATATAAAGAAACATTGGAATATGTAGAACCAGGGTCAAATAAATCCAAAGCATCTCAGCAAGAGACTGAGAAAATACCAACGATCACTGCATCGGAGGCCATAGCATCTCGCCTGGCTGGAAATGCATACATACGGGCCTGACCTCCACCTGCTCGACCTCCCCCTCTAGGGCGGCCTCTATCCGACTATCTACAACCCCTAGCTGCCTGGGCGGGTGGTGAAGTAACTGGAGTTGAAGTCGAGGGCTTGCCCCTCTGCTGAGAAGAACCACCGGGACGATGGGGACACTGCCTCCACATGTGCCCAAACTCTCCACACTCAAAACAAATCCCTCGAGTTGGAGGCAGGGAATGATAGAAACCCCTGACACCAGAACGGCCACTGGAAGACTCATGCATAGAAGAACTCTTAACTGGTGGTGCTCGAGTTGCACTCTGAGCGGGGAGGGCACCGAATGTAGTACGGCCTGGCTGAAAACCATGGGGACCATGCCCAGAAGATTCACCACTATAAGCTGGGCTGACCGACTGAGGAGGCTTGAATGAACAACCTCTACCATGCTGAAAATGCCCCCGGTAGGGAGTACCACTAGAACTGCCTGATCCATGAGGCCTCTTGGCCTCCCTCTCCTCCCGCTCCTAGCGGCGAACCGACTCAATATCTCGAGCAATATCAACAACCTGCTTGAATGTAGCATTTGATACTCTCGCCCGAATCATAAATAGGCGCAGCTGATAAGTGAAGCCATCCACGAACCTCCTAACCCTCTCTCTATCAGTAGGGACCAACTCGGTAGCATGACGAGCCAACTCCGAAAATAGCATCTCGTACTACGTCACTGATATCTCTCCCTGACGCAGCTGCTCAAAAAGTCTGCGTTGATCCTCCCTGTGAGACTGGGTACATACTTCTCCAAGAAGATAGTGGAGAACTGCTGCCAGGTAAGGGGTGCTGAACCAACAGGCCTATGCCTCTCAAAAGACTCCTACCAACTGAAAGCAGCACCAGAAAACTTAAATGTAGCAAATGAGACCCTACTGGTCTCCAAAATCCCAGCAGTACGCAGCATCCTCTGACACTTATCCAAAAAACCCTGAGCATCCTCACCCTCAGCATCACTGAATGTCGGAGGCTGTAATCTGCTAAATCTCTCCAGTCTACATTGCTCATCCTCTAGCATAGCCAGAACCACGAAGTCCCGAACTGGAGCAACTGGCTGGGCTGGAACCGCCCCCGGTATCTGATGGACCTGAGTACCCTGCTCAGGTGTCCGGGCAACTAGAGTCTGATGCCTTCCCTAGTCTGGGAAGTAGCGGAAACTGCAAGGGTGGTACACACCGTCAAGATCTGGGCCAAGGTCTCCTAAAGAAATGGAATAACAATAGACATTGCCGGTGCCTGAACCTTTACCGCTGGAGTATCTATGGCGGGAATCTAACCCTGAACAGTAGGGGATCAACTGGCACTACCCTAGCTGCCGGACGGGCTGGCCCCCTACTTCTACCATGGCCTCGGCCGCAGCCTTGACCTCTCGCTGGTCTAGCTGGTGGCTGATCATCCTGATCGGTACCACAAGTCCTCACAATCTGTGAGAGAAGGAAACAACAGAAGTTTAGATTTCTAGAATCAACAAGATGGCACGACATAATTCAAGAAAAATGAGATTGTTCTAAGGGTTCCGCAGTCTCTCAAAGCTAACAGACGTCTCCGTACCGATCCGCAAGACTCTACTAAACCTGCTCATGACCTTTGAGTCCTATGTGACCTAGGCTCTGATACAAACTTGTCACGGCCCCCAAATCCTAAACCGGCCGTGATGGCGCCTATCGTGGGGCTAAGCTAGCCCACAATCACAAAATTACAATTTCTTTTTAAAATCCCAGCCAATTACAACATTTCATAAATATATCGAATTACTGAATTCATTAGGCAAATAAACAGCTAAATAGTCTAAACCATCCCAAAACCCGGAGTCAACATGTCATGAGCATCTAAGAAAAATATTCCAAAAGGTATACTATTATAATACAAAAATCAATATCATCAATTCACAATATGCACAACCTTTCTTTCCAACAGTATATACATTGATATATGAAATCATCATGCCTTAAAACCAACTTCTGAAAAATCCTTTGAAAAATATGTTTTCCAACAATTTTAGATGTAAAAATAACCGAAGGATTTAGTGTAAAAACGAAATAAATCATAAGTAGACCCTCAGGCAAAAACATGAATCATAAATCGCCCCTCGGGCAGAACATCACTGAGAAACTCACAGCCACTCAGTATCATCCGTTCGGGCAACCTCACCGTCACTCATGCCTCACAATCACTCATCACTCGGCACTCGGCACTTAGTACTAAGCACTCAGAACTCAGTAGGTACCTGCGCTCACTGGGGGTGTGTACAGACTCCGGAGGGACTCCTTTAGCCCAAGCGCTAATATCAAGCCATCTCATGGCGTATCATATCCTCACAATCAGGCCCTCGGCCTCACTAAGTCAGAACCTCGCAAAAGCCCCTCGGGCGTATCAGTAAAAATGGGGTACTTGACCCAAAACATCATTTTATATCTCAAAATAGTGTAAATAAGGTTAAGTTTCGAAAAAAAGTTAAGCACAGTATGACTGAGTGTAAATCATAAATCAACAGTGAGGAAATAGTAGTAAAAAGCCCCCAAAGGGTCTAAACAAGTCGGCACGAGGCCCCAAACATGGCTTATAGCCCAAATATAGCAATAGTCTTTAGAACACAATTGTTATGTTTTAGAGTAAAATACGCAACTCAATAATTTCCGCGGAGAGGACCAAGTCCAGTCCGAAAATTAGTGTGCGCCACATACTCGTCATCTGACATGTGTGCCATTCTAAAAACAGTGAGAAATATGAAGTCTGGGGTTTCATATCCTCAGGAAAAGATTTATAACAATTACTTACCTCTACCGGGCCACAATACTAGTCTGTGATGCTCTTGCCCCTTAAATTGGCTCCCGATTGCTCCGAATCTAACCAAAACCGGATTAACATCATCAATATACGCCAAAGGAACACAATCCAATTGAAAACTATCAATTTATACAAAAATCTCGAAATTCGGCCAAACCCGAGCCCAGGGCCCACGTCCCGGAATTCAATAAAATATACATCACTACAAACCTCGTGCTCCCACGATTCTACACATACCAAGAACACCACAATCAGACCACAATTGTCTACCAAAATCGCCAAAAGAATTTTCTCAAACATCCTCCCATTTTTCCAAACTTTTTTTCTACTTCAAATTACAAGCCTTATCCGAATAAAATAGCATAGAAATGACTTTTATAATCCGGGAACTTACCTCCACTGAAGGCCCTCGAATTCTTTCTTCAATTTGCTCGCAAACAAGCTCCACCTCCATGCAATAATGGAAGAATAACAAAAATTTCGCGGAGGCACTCTTTTATACTGTTCTGCCCAGTTAATCCGCACATGCGGACCTTTCCTCAGACTTGTGGACCCGCACCTGCTGTCCTAGGTGCGCACCTGCGAAATCCCACTAACAAACCAATTCTCGCACCTGCGATCACTTCTTGCACCTGCGGCTTCGCAGGAGCGCTAACTCTTCGCACCTGCGGAGCCTAGCCTCTTTTTGCACCTGCGCATGGACCTTCACACCTGCGGTGTCACACCTCCGGCTTCCCATCCATAGGTGCGGCCACACCAGTAGCTTAACCTCATAAGCTATTTGTTGCAAATTTCCTAAGTTTAAACCTCCGCCAACCATCCGAAATCAATCCCGAGCCCCTCGGGGCCCTAACCAAACATACCAATACACCCCATAGCATCATTCAAACTTAGTCGAGCCTTCGAAACACCAAAAACAACATGAAAACACCAAAATTATATCAAATTCAAGCATGTGAGCTTTGAAATTCTAAATTTCGCCAATGATACCGAAACCAACCAAAACACATATGATTGACCTGAAAATTTGCACACATATCCAAAATAACATTACAAACCTGCTCCAACTTCTGAAATTCCATTCCGACCCCGAAAGCCTATTTTCCACTGCCGACTGGAAATCGCCAAGAACTAACTTTCGCCAATTCAGGCCTAATTCTACATCGGACATCAAAACTTCATTCCGAACAGACTCCTAAGTCCCAAATCACCCAGCGAAGCTATCTGATCCATAAAATCTTCATTCAGAGGTCGTTTACCAATAAGTCAACTCTCAGTTTGTCTTTTCAACTATTAGGCTACTTTAAGAGACTAAGTGCCTCTAATCTCATCACGACCACTCCGAACCCAAACCATTCGACCCAACACAACATAAACAGACTAATCAACATGTGATAAAGCAGAAATGGGGGAAACAGGGCTATTCTCTCAAAACGACAGGCCGGCTCATTATAGGGATCCGTATCTTTTACTCTCTTCACTCTGACTGCTGAGGCATTGTCAAGAGGCTTAAATGCTTTGCATTTGAATCGATATTTATCTGGATTTGTATTTCCTAAGTTAAGTCGTAAGATCAATCACTTAGCATATGCAGATGACACCATTATCTTCTCTTCTTCATGTGCTCAGTCATTAAATCTAGTGATGGATGTCTTGAGTGCATATCAAGTTGCATCTGGACAATTGGTGAACAAGAGTAAGTCTGCTATTTACATACATCATTCTGCAAGGTTGCAGGTGGTCACAAAGGTAGAGAGAATCACTGGAATGAGAAGGCAGGAGTTCACATTCACTTATTTAGGATGCCCCATCTTTTATGCTAGGAGAAAGATGGACTACTATCAGGGATTGATGATTGAGGTGATCGATAAACTACAATCTTGGAAGGGAAAATTGTTATCTATAGGTGGGAGAATAGTGTTGATCTCACATGTCCTTCAAAGCATTCCCATTCATCTTCTTTCAGTTGTTAACCCTCCCAACAATGTCATAAACAAGATGTTTGCTCAATTCTTCTGGAGAAGTACCATTGGTGGTAGTAGTAGGCATTGGGTTTCTTGGAAAACATTATGCTTGCCATGAGGGTGGAATTGGATTTAGATCTCTTCATGATGTATGCAAAGCCCTTTTTTCCAAGTTGTGGTGGAATTTTATAACAAAGCCAAGTCTTTGGAGTGCATTTATGAGCCAAAATATTGTAAGAAGCTTAATGCAGTGATTGTACCGTAGAGGAGGGGTGGATCACACATATGGATAAAAATGTTGGAATGCAGAGATCTAACTGAACATCAAATCACTTGGTCTCAAAACATGGGATCTTCACTCTTCTGGTTTGATAACTGGACGGGATTAGGAGCTTTAAACTTCCTAGTTCCTGAAGATTTTGGGATAGATAAATGAATGCAAAATGTATATGATGTGGCGGAGAATGGAACTTGGGATGTTGATAGATTGACTGAGTTATTGCCTGAGGAATATACAACTCATATAATGGAGAAGTGAAAGCCACCAGTGACGCAAGAAAAATTAGATGTGCCACATTGGATGTTGGAGACTCGAGGGCAGTTTAGTGTTCAAATTTCCTAGGATTATTTGAGAAGAAGAAATGAAACAAGGATGGCATATAAGATGATACATGTTAAAGGCTTACCTTTAAAATTTTCATTATTCATGTGGAAGGTTTAGAGAGCAAAACTACCTTTGGATGATTTCATGTGAATAATGGGTTATTTTATGCCTTCAAAGTGTTGGTGTTGGGTTCAACCTAGGAAAGGATCATTGCAGCACTTGTTTTTTACGTCTGAGGCTGCTAGATGTGTGTGGAAATATTTCCTATCAAGGGCAGGGATATCGTTGGAGGGACTGGTATTTCACCAAGCAATATCTAGATGTTTGACTGCCCATGTATGTCATAGATTGAAGCCTATTATGCAAGCTTTACCTTCATATATTGTTTGGGAGTTGTGGAAGATAAGGAACAACTTAAAATATGGGGAGGCAGTGACAATTAGTAGACTGATTTACCAAGTTCCAACCACTTTACAAGCTCTTTTATATGTAAGAAAGCCAGGCTTACGTAATGTTCTTTATGAGTGGCAGGAGTTGATTTCCATGATGGAAAATATACCCCACGATTCAAATATGAGAAGGTGATATGGGAGTTTCTTATGGAAGGGTGGATCAAAATTAATACTAATGCAACTTGAAGGAGAAATCCTAGAAGGAGCGCTATAGGATTCTGTCTGTAAAATGAATATGGAGATGTGATATATGCTGCAGGTAGGAAGATCAATGAGGTCACAAATATTGAGGCAGAATTTTTGGCAATATTGGAAGCTATGAGGCAGGCTGCAACAATTTCATCAGGTATGGATTCAAACTGATTCAATGCTCCTTAAAAATATAGTAGAGGGTTCATGGAAGCCACATTTGTTTATTATGGATCATGTGGAGGAGATTAGGCTGTTAGAAAGATGTAATAACAAGGTGTCACATATTTATAGAGAGGGGAATAAACTAGTGGATCATCTTTCCAACGATGCTCTTGCAAAAGCAAAGCATTCGTAATTGTTACGACACTACATTAGTTCCAAATTTTGCATACCTTGCACCACTTTATAGGTACGAACTACTAGAAGGGCTTTTGGTTAGAACAAGCTCAAGGAATAGTGTTTCGTAGCACCAAAGTTTCGACAGTGACTAGAATTTGGCAAATGCGAGTTGGCTATTCCCGCAAGATGCGAAACTAGGCAGTGATAATCAATAAAAGGGGCTACGTCTGCAATAATCAGATTCTTCAGCTGGACTTCAAAGGCAATAGTCATCAAAGGCTAGTTGATAAATTTAATAACTACTTTAGATCATATGTGCTATCATTGTTGAATAATAGTATATTCCTCAACATTGATAATAGGCTATACGTAGTTTACAATGTCTATATCTCTCATTTCTTAGGATTTTATGAATTGTTGTATTTTATTTCTTTATATATATAAAAACTATCCCTAGGCAAAGCCTAGTGGATTCAAAAAAACCATGGATGAGAAGAAAAAAATGCTCCCTCATCTCTCCTCTTTCTAGGGCGACATGGAGTAGTATAGGCTGCCATGGAAGTGTAGCCCTCTCCCCAACTTCAAACTGTGGGAGAGACGAACAAATATAGCATTTCTAACACAACATATGCAACATTATTGGAATCAAAACAACCTGCCCAAAATTTAGTAAAAACAGATTTGAAACATGTTGATTTCGTTCATGGTGAAGCCACAATAAAGTTTTCAATGGATGAGATTATTCAGTTTACTAAAGAGGAGGGACTACATCAAGCTCTTGTGCTCTAATTCTAGCAAGAACAATCTGATATGCTACAGTTGCATAAACAACTACCTTTGCAGTTTGGAACTGAAGGACGATGCCTTATTGGATGGTTTGCATGTCACGCCCCGAAATCCCACCATCGGGCCGTGATGGCGTCTAACGTTGAACCCGCTAGACAAGCCAACGTGTATAGATAAACTGGCATATAACATAGATTTAACAAAATAAGCTACAAATAGTTCACAACTTAACAACGGAAATAAAGAAATATGGTTTTCAAACTATGTAAAGACAACATAATACATTGACACATAATTTTCCCAAAACCTGGAGTCACAAACTCACGAACTGTATATAAGAGTCCTAAATACAAAGTCAGGAAGGAAATACATGACTGTCTCTGAAACTAGAGGAAAAACAAGACAAGAGTGAAGACAAAGGGATGGAGGAGACGCCAAGGCCCACGAACGTCAGCGGGTATACCTTGAAGCCTCTAGGATAAGCTGGAAGAAACTCCCACTAATGATGTCCTCCGGGTCCGGGTCCGGCTGCGTAATCTGCACAACATAAAGAAGTGCAGGTATAGCATCAGTACAACTGACCCATGTACTGAGTAAGTGCCGAGCGTAACCTCGGTGAAGTAGTGACGAGGCTAAGACATGACAACAAAATGTACCTGTGAAGTTCGAATATATAAATATAAATAACAGAAGAGAAATACAGGAAGTAATCCATCAATAAGGGAAAGGGGAACATGTTGTGGGGAGATGACAGTTTCATATAAGAAATCTTAAAAAAAGAAAGGAATAACAAGGTCAGAATATCAATAAGGACTAGAAATAACAAGCTTGCACGACACCACCCTTCGTGCTTTTACTCTCTTTCAATACAGTATAATCAATGAATATCGGTACGGAATGGTACATCGTACGACACGACATCACCCTTCATGCTTTACACTCTTTCTTACAATAGCGAACAGTGCACGGCATCACCTTTCGTGCTTTAACACTCTTCCTCACCCAAACATCAATCACAAACAACGGGCAAGGGAGTAAACAGAATAGAAATAGGAATCCCGGCAAGGGAACAATAACAGTAATCTCAACATCCCAGCAACGGAGACAATATCAAACAATGCACGGCATCACCCTTCGTGCTTTACTCTAATTCTCACCAAGACAAGTGCACGACATCACCCTTCGTGCTTTACTCTCATACTCACCAAAACAAGTGCACGACATCACCCTTCGTGCTTTAACACTCCTCCTCACCCAAACAACAATCACATCAAAGGGCAAGGGAGTAAACAGAATAGAAATAGAAATCCCGGCGAGGGAACATAAATTAAACAATTAAATCCCAGCAAGGGAACATCGATTAAACAATTAAATCCCGGCAAGGGAACTATACAACGATGACCCGGCAAGGGCATATTTCAATAACTCTTTTTCTTTCTTTCACTTTCATTTCCATAATTTATTCTATTACTTGAGCATGTGCTCCAAAGGATGTAATTATCTCATATTCCTTCATCATTCATTTTACAATTTGAGACAATGCTCCAAAATATGTAATATCTCATATTTCTTCCTTATCCGTTTTACAATTTGAGCCAATGCTCCAAAAGATGTAATATCTCATATTTCTTCATTATCCGTTTTACAATTTGAGCCAATGCTCCAAAATATGTAATATCTCATATTTCTTCATTACCCGTTTTACAATTTGAGCCAATGCTCCAAAGAATGTAATTATCTCATATTCCTTCACATGCCCTTTACATCATATAGAAATCATCAATTAGGGATAGAAATTAAAACAATATCAGAATATTCACAATATCGGGACTCACGGTAATGCTAGACACCAATGTATAGATCGTCACCATGCCTATACATCGTATTTGACAATTAGCAAATAGCAAATAATACTCAACTCCTATTCCCTCAAGCTAAGGTTAGACCAAACACTTACCTCGGTTCCAAAATATAGCAATCACCCTCTAACACCGCCTTTCATTTAGAATTCAACTCCGGAATGGTATTATCTAGGCATAATCAACTCAAATATATCAATAAGGATTCAATAATTCAATTACATAGCCTAATTACCCATTTTCATGCATTCTTCCAGAATAACAAAATTCGACCCCGAGCACGCTTGGTCCAAACATGAGGCTCGGACCAAAACCATGTCATCCATTCACCCACGAGCCCGAATACATAATTTGTTTTCAAATTCGACCCCAAAACGAGGTCTAAATCAAGAAAATTCAAAAGGGCCTAACTCTACCCAAATTTCCAATTTTCTACTCTAATTTGCATGTTTTAGGCTTAGCAATTCATTAGATATAGATGAAAAATGAATGAAACGAGTTAAAATTTACTAACCCAAGAAGTTTTGGTGAATGATGTCTTCAATGGATGCCTAAGGACGTTGGAGAAGATGAATTTCGTGAAAACTTATGAAAAATCCCGAAGCTACTATTCTGGAAATATTTATATACCACTGGGCAAAATTGCCCTTCGCGATCGCGGAAGGGAGGTCGCTTCGTGAAGGGTAGACTGGACTGACCATTGCGATCGCGGAAGGGAGAACGTGAACGCGAAGAGTACAAGGGTTGGGGTTTAGAAGTTGACTTACGTGAACGCGTGGGACATCACGCGAACGCGATGAAGGAGACCTGTAAAGCTATGCGATCGCGGTCAACTGTACGCGAACGCGAAAAGGAAAGGAGGGCTAAGCCCTCAGGGTCAAATAACCCTACTTGATCGCGAGGGAATGGACGCGAACGCGATGAAGGAAAAGCTTAAAGCTTCACGAACGCGGAAGAGGCTTTGCGATCGCGAAGAACAAATGGACCTGCAACAGCTGAAACAAACCAGCAATTTTCCTAAGTTCAAAAATCACTCTGAGACACCTCCGAAACACTCACGAGCCCTCGGGGATCCTAACCAATCACATGAACTAACTCAACAACATCCTACGAAATCACCATTTTTTCTTCAAACATCATAAACTTTCAAATTAAGAGTTTTAAGTCTGAAACACGTCAAACGACGTCCAATTTCAACCAAACTTCACAGAAATATCTTAAACCACATATAAGACCTATACCAGGCGCCGGAACCAAAATACGGGCCCGATACCAACACATTCTAACCAATTTTTATTTTACTTTTCTTTATAAATTTCAGAAAAAAAATTTCACTCAAAAATTCATTTCTCGGGCTTGGGACCTCGGAATTCGATTCCGCGCATACGCCCAAGTCCCATATTTTCCTACGGAACCTCCGACACCGTCAAATCATGGTTCCGGGTCCGTTTACCCAAAATGTTGACCGAAGTCAAATTTATTCATTTTAATATCAAATCATAGCTTTTTTCACAAAATTTCATATTTAAGTTGTCCGGCTAGCGCCCGAACTGCACATGCAATTCGAGGAAACTACATGAGGATTTCAAGGCCTCAAAAGTACGGAATGGGTAATAAAATACGCGATGACCCCTTTGTGTCGTCACATTCTCCACCTCTAAAACAATCGTTCGTCCTAGAACGGATAGAAGAAGGAAGTTCCTGAGTCGGGAAATAAATGAGGGTAACGGCTCCGCATAACAGACTCAAACTCCCCGGTCGATGCATCAAGAGGCTGGCCTCTCCACTGAACACGAACAGAAGGGAAACTCTTGGATCTCAACTGACGAACCTGCCGGTCTAGAATAGCTACCAGCTTCTCCTCATAAGATAAGTCCTTGTCCAACTGGGCTGGATCGCCATGATACCTCTGAAGCATGGACTCATGAAAAACTGGATGTACGGCTGATAAGCTAGGTGGCAATGCAAGTCTATAGGCCACCTCTCCCACTCGATCAAGAATCTCAAACAGACCAATGAATCTAGGGCTATGCTTTCCCTTCTTCCAAAATCTCATCACGCCCTTCATAGGCGACACTCGGAGCAATACTCGCTCACCAACCATAAAAGCCACATCTCGAACCTTGTGATCTGCATAACTCTTTTGCCTGGACTGAGTTGTACGAAGCCTATCCTGAATGATCCTGACCTTGTCCAAGGCCTCCTGAACCAAATCTGTACCCAACAATCGAGCCTCTCCCGGCTCAAACCATCCAACCGGAGATCGACACCGCCTACCATATAAATCCTCATATGGAGCCATCTGGATACTCGACTGGTAGCTGTTGTTGGAGGCAAACTTTGCTAAAGGCAAGAACTGATCCCATGATCCTCCAAAGTAAATAACACAAGCTCGAAGCATATCCTCCAATATCTGAAAAGCCCGCTCAGACTGTCCATCCATCTGAGGATGAAATGTTGTACTCAACTAAACTTAGGTGCCCAACTCTCGCTGAACAGCTCTCCAGAAACGCGAGGTAGACTGCACACCTCGGTCCGAAATGATAGATACCGGCACACCATGAAGGTGAACAATCTCCCTGATATAGATCTCAGCTAACCTCTCCGATGAATATGAGACTGCCGCAGGAATGAAATATGCTGACTTGGTCAGCCTATCAACAATGACCCAAACTTCATCGAACTTCTTCCGGGTCAACGGAAGTCCGGTAACGAAGTCCATAGTGATCCTCTACCACTTCCACTCGGGAAGCTCAATCCTCTGAAATAAACCACCAGGCCTCTGATGTTCATACTTAACCTGTTGTCAATTCAAACACCACGCCACATATGCCACAATATCCTTCTTCATTTTACACCACCAATAATGCTGCCGCAAATCCTAATACATCTTCGCGGCGCCCGGTTTAATACAGTACCGGGAACTATGGGCCTCCTCTAAAATCAACTCTCGAATCCCATCAACCTTGGGCACATTAACTCGCCCCTGCAATCTCAAAACACCATCATTATCTAAGGTCACCTGCTTGGCGCCTCAGCGCTGCACCGTGTCTCTAAGGACACGCAAATGGGGATCATCAAATTGCCGATCACGGATACGCTCAAATAATGAAGAACGAGCGACCGTACAAGCCAACACTCGAGTAGGCTAAGAAATATCCAACCTCACAAATTGATTGGCCAAAGCCTGAACATACAAAGCAAGCGGCCTCTGGCTGACCGGAATAAAAGCAAGACTGCCCATACTAGCTGACTTCCTACTCAAAGCATCGACCACCACATTGGCCTTCCTCGGGTGATATAAGATGGTAATATCATAATACTTCAACAACTCAAACCACCTCCTCTGCCTCAAATTCAACTCTTTTTGCTTGAACAAGTACTAAAGACTCTTATGATCCGTGAACACCTCACACGCCACGCTATACAGATAGTGCCTCCAAATCTTCAATGCGTGAACAATGGCTGCCAACTCCAAATCATGCACTGGATAGTTCTTCTCATGAATCTTCAACTGCCTCGAACCATACGCAATGACCTTGCCATCCTGCATCAACACTGCACCAAGCCCAATACGGGAAGCTTCGCAATAGACTGTATAAGGCCCTGAATCTGTGGGTAAAACCAATACCGGTGCCGTAGTCAGAGCTGTCTTGAGCCTCTAAAAGATCTCCTCACACTCGTCCGACCATCTGAACTGGGAACCCTTCTGAGTCAACCTGTTCATCGGGGTTGCAATAGATGAGAACCCCTCCACGATCCGACGATAGTAGCCTACCAATCCCAAGAAACTCTGAATCTCAGTAGCTGATGCTTGTCTAGGCCAGTTTTTGACTGCCTCAATCTTCTTTGAGTCACCTAAATACCCTCTGCTGATACGACATGACCCAGGAATGCAACTGAACTCAACCAGAACTCACACTTCGAAAATTTTGCATATAGCTGACTGTCCTTCAGAGTTTGAAGAACCACTCTGAGATGTTGCCCGTACTCCTCCTGGCTGCGGAAGTATATTAATATATCATCAATGAAGACTATCACGAACGAGTCCAAATAAGGACTGAACATTCGGTTCATCAAATCCATAAAAGTTTCTGGGGCATTTGTCAACCCAAACGACGTGACCAAAAACTCGTAATGCCCGTACCGAGTGCGGAAAGATGTCTTAGGGACATCGGATGCCCTAATCCTCAACTGATGGTAGCCTGATCTCAAGTCTATCTTTGAAAATACTTTGGAACCCTGAAGCTGATCGAACAAATCATCAATCCTCGACAGTGGATGCTTATTCTTGATTGTAACTTTGTTCAATTGACGATAATCAATGCACATCCTCATCGAACCATCCTTTTTCTTCACAAACAATACTGGAGCACCCCAAGGAGAAACGCTGGGCCTGATAAAACCCTTCCCAAGCAAATCCTGCAACTATTCCTTCAACTCTTTCAACTCTGGCGGGGCCATGCGATACGGGGAATAGAAATGGGCTGGGTGCCCGGAGCCAGATCAATGTAGAAATCAATGTCCCTGTCGGGTGGCATCCCCGGAAGATTTGAAGGAAAGACCTCAAGTAACACACGAACCACGGGTACCGAATCAATAGATGGAAACTCAACACTGGAATCGCGCACATAAGCCAAATAAGCCAAACACCCCTTCTCGACCATACGCCGAGCCTTCACGTGCAAAGTAAATCTGCGGGTAGAATGACCAGGAGACCCCCTCAACTCCAAACGGGGCAAATTCAGTAAGGCTAAGGCCATGGTCTTGGCATGGCAATCCAAGGTAGCATGATATGGGGATAATAGTCCATCCCCAATATAACATCAAAGTCGACCATACCTAAAAGTAACAAATCAACACGGTTCTCAAGACCCCCAATCACCACAACACAAGAACGATTTACTCGATCGACCATGATAGAATCACCCACCGGTGTAGATACATAAACAGGAACACTCAGTGGATCACTAGGCATGACCAGGTATGGTGCAAAATAAGAGGACACATACGAATACGTAGACCCTGCATCAAATAGCACTGAAACATCTCTGCCACAAACCCGAATAGTACCTGTAATGACTGCATCTGAAGAATCATCCTCTGGCCTGGCTGGAAAAGCATAACATCGGGGCTGGGCCCCACCACCCTTAACCACATCTCTGGGACGGACGGCTGCTGGCTGGCCTCCACCTCTGGCGGCCTGAGCTCCACCTCTATGACCTCTACTCTACCTCTAGCACCTCTACCCCCACCTCTAGCTGGCTGGGCAGGTTGTGGAACACCTGGTGCTTGTACCATAGCACGAGAATCCTGATGCTGTGAACTACCTGGTGCTCGAGGGAAAAATCTAGCAAGGTGACCCGGATCGCCACAAGTGTAACAAGACCTCGGCTGCTAAGGGAATTTAATCTGACCCCGTGGACCAGAATGACCACCTCAGAAACTCTAATATGGCGGTGCACTTATGGGAGCTGGTGGCGCACTGTAAGGCTGCTGATCAGAATAGTGCGTCTGATAACCACGACCACCTGAAGTACCATGGGAAACCTGGAGAGCTGACTGGAAGGTTCTGGGAGGATGACCTCTGCCTGAAGAATCCCTGCCTCCAGATGAGGCTCCACCGAAACGACCAAAATTATGGGGCCTCTTGTCAGCCCCCAGACCACCACCCTGTGGCATAATCATCTCAACCCTCCTAGCCACATTGGCCGCATCTGTACCTGACTCTCTAGCCATCTGAAGTCTGATAGGTCAGGCCAATCCCTCAATAAATCTCTAAGAAATTGAGTTCAAGTCAAAGGTGTAGATCCAGCTGGTCTGGCTAAGCAATAGTCTCTCCACCAACTCTTGGTTGCGCCCAATAACCGAAAAGTAGCGAAGTCAAACCCGTTGGACTCCACTATGCCCATGTTCCGAAGAACCTCATGGCAGCTGTCTAAATAATCCTGGGGGTCCTCTGATGATGAACCAGTAAAAGTAGCAGTGAATAACTTGGTGAACCTTTCCAGTATCCACAAAGCATCTGCTGACATAGCTTCTCCCTCTGCTACCGGTGCTGCAATACCCGGTTGAGCTACTCCTGCTGGCTGAGGTGCCGGAGTCTGAAACTGTGGAGCTAGCTGCTCTGGCCGCGGGCGGCAGGAGTCTGGGCACCTCCCCCAGCATGAGAGACGACTGGTGATGTAGGAAGAAGACCCGCCTGTGCTACACTCTCCATTAGTCCGACTAGACGGACAAGGGCGTCCTGAAGCACTAGGGTAGCTATGAACCCCTCTGGGACCTGAGCTGGTCAACCTAGGACTGCGGGAACTGGGACCTCCTCGTCAGACTCGATCTGAGACTCCACTGGGGCTGCTGCTCTAGGCTGAGCCCGGCCCCGGCTTCGGCCTCGTCCTCGACCTTGACCCCTCATAGGAGCTGTAGCAGGATTGTCGACCTGCTTAGCGGAACCAAGGGAAGCACGCATCCTCGCCATCTATGAGATAATATAATAGAAACTCAATCATTACTCAGAATTTATATCGCACGACAGAGATGAAATGAAATGAGGAGTCATCCTAACTTTGCAGCCTCTAGGGGATAAATACAGACGTTTCCGTACCGATCCCTCAGACTCTACCAAGTTGTCCATGAGTTGCGAGAACTAAGTAACCTAGTACTCTGGTACCAACTTGTCACGCCCTGAAATCCCACCATCGGGTCGTGATGGCGTCTAACGTTAAACCCGCTAGAAAAGCCAACGTGTATAGATAAACTGGCACATAACATCGATTTAACAGAATAAGCTACAAACAGTTCAGAACTTAACAACGGAAATAAATAAATATGGTTTTTAAACTAAGTAAAGACAACCTAATACATTGACGCATAATTTTCCCAAAACCTGGAGTCACAAACTCACGAATTGTCTATAAGAGTGCTAAATATAATGTCTGGAAGCAAATACATGACTGTCTCTAAAACTAGAAGAAAAACAAGACAGGAGTGAAGACAAAGGGATGGAAGAGATGCCAAGGCCCACGAACGTCAGCGGGTATACCTTCAAGCCTCTAGGATAAGCTGGAAGACACTCCCACTAATGATGTCCTCCGGGTCCGACTGCGCAATCTGCACAACGTAAAGAAGTACAGTTGTAGCATCAGTACAACCGACCTATGTACTGAGTAAGTGCCGAGCCTAACCTCGGCAAAGTAGTGACGAGGCTAATACACGACAACAAAATGTACCTATGCAGTTCGAATATATAAATATAAACAACGAAAGAGAAATACAGGAAATAATCCATCAATAAGGGAAAAGGGAACATGTTGTGGGGAGATAATAGTTTCATATGAAAAATCTTAAACAAAGAAAGGAACAACAAGGTCAGAATATCAATAAGGACAAGAAATCACAAGCTTGCACGGCATCACCCTTTGTGCTTTTACTCTCGTCCTCACTACGCAATGTATAATGTAATCAATGTAAATCATGGCACGGCATCACCCTTCGTGCTTTTACTCTTATCCTCACTATGCAATGTATAATGTAATCAATGTAAATCATGGCATGGCATCAACCTTCGTGCTTTTACTCTATTTCCTCACAGTATAATCAATGAATATCGCTACGGAATGGTACATCGTACGGCACGGCATCACCCTTCGTGCTTTACACTCTTCCTCACAATACCGAATAGTGCACGACATCACCCTTCGTGCTTTAACACTCCTCCTCACCCAAACAGCAATCACAAACAACGGGCAAGGGAGTAAACAAAATAGAAATAGGAATCCCGGAAAGGGAACAATAACAGTAATCTCAACATCCCAGCAAGGGAGACAATATCATAGAATGCACGACATCACCCTTCGTGCTTTGCTCTCATTCTCACCAAGACAAGTGCACAGAATCATTCGTGCTTTACTCTCATACTCACCAAAACAAGTCCATGACATCACCCTTCATGCTTTAACACTGTTCCTCACCCAAACAGCAATCACAACAAAGGGCAAGGGAGTAAACAATAGAAATAGAAATCCCGGCGAGGGAACATCAATTAAACAATTAAATCCCGACAAGGGAACATCAATTAAAAAATTAAATCCCGGCAAGGGAACTATACAACGATGACCCGACAAGGGTATATTTCAATAACTCTTTTTCTTTCTTTCACTTTCATTTCCATGATTTATTTTATTACTTGAGCCAATGCTCCAAAGGATATAATTATCTCATATTCCTTCATCATTCGTTTTATAATTTGAGCCAATGCTCCAAAATATGTAATATCTCAAATTTCTTCGTTATCCATTTTACGATTTGAGCCAATGCTCCAAAAGATGTAATATCTCATATTTCTTCATTATCCGTTTTAAAATTTGAGCCAATGCTCCAAAATATGTAATATCTCATATTTCTTCATTATCCGTTTTACAATTTCAGCCAATGCTCCAAATAATGTAATTACCTCATGTTCCTTCACATGCCCTTTACATCATATAGAAATCATCAATTAGGCATAGAAAACACAATAAAGTCAGAATATTCACAATATAGGGACTCACGGTCATGCTAGACACCAATGTATAGATACACATCACCATGCCTATGCGTCGTATTTGACAATTAGCAAATAGCAAATAATACTCAACTCCAATTCCCTCAAGCTAAGGTTAGACCAACCACTTACCTTGCGTCCAAAATATAGCAATCAACCCCAGGCCCGCTTGGTCCAAACAGGAGGCTCGGACCAAAACCACGTCACCCATTCACCCACGAGCCCGAATACATAATTTGTTTTCAAATTCGACCCCAAAATGAGGTCTAAATCAAGAAAATTCAAAAGGACCTAACTCTACCCAAATTTCCAATTTTCTACTCTAATTTGCATGTTTTAGGCTTAGGAATTCATTAGATATAGATGAATAATGAAGGAAACGAGTTAATATTTACTAACCCAAGAAGTTTATGTAAAGGATGGATTTAATGGATGCCTAGGGACCTTGGAGAAGATGAATTTCATGAAAACTTATGAAAAATCCCGAAGCTACTATTCTGGAAATATTTATATACCACTAGGCAAAATTGACCTTCGCGATCGCGGAAGAGAGGTCGCGTTCGCCAAGGGTACACTGGACAGACCATTGCGATCGCAGAAGGGAGAATGCGAACGCAAAGAGTAAAAGGGCTGGGGTCTAGAAGTTGACTTACGTGAACGCGTGGGACATCACGCGAACGCGATGAAGGAGACCTGTAAAGCTATGCGATCGCAGTCAACTGTACGCGAACGCGAAGAGGAAAAGAGGGCTAAGCCCTCAGGGTCAAATAACCCTATGCGATCACGAGGGAATGGACGCGAACGCGATGAAGGAAAAGCTTAAAGCTTCGTGAACGCGGAAGAGGCTTCCCGATCGCGAAGAACAAATGGACCTGCAACAGCTAAAACAAACCTAAGTTCAAAATCACTCCGAGACACCTCCGAAACACCCCCGAGCCCTCGGGGCTCCTAACCAATCACATGCACTAACTCAACCAGATCCTACGAACTTTACCGCGCGATGAAATCGCCAAAATAACATAAAAAACAACGAATCAAACCTCAAAATCACTAGTTTTTCTTCAAACCTCATAAACTTTCAAATTTAGAGTTTTAAGTCCGAAACACGTCAAACGACGTCCAATTTCAACCGAACTTTACAGAATATCTTAAACCACATATAAGACTTGTACAGGGTGCAGGAACCAAAATACGGGCCCGATACCAACACATTCTAACCAATTTTCATTTACCTTTCTTTATAAATTTCAAAAAAAATAATTTCACTCAAAAATTCATTTCTCGGGCTTGGGACCTCAGAATTCGATTCCGGGAATACGCCCAAATCCCGTATTTTCCTATGGACCTTCCGGGACGGTCAAATCACGGGTCCGGGTCTGTTTACCCAAAATATTGACCGAAGTCAAATATTCATTTTAATATCAAATCTTAGCATTTTTCTCAGAATTTCATATTTAAGCTGTCCGGCTACGCGTCCGGACTACGCATGCAAATCGAGGCAACTGCAAATGAGGTTTTCAAGTCCTCGAAAGTACGGAATGGGTATTAAAATAGGTGATGACTCCTTTGGGTCGTCACATTGCAAGAACATATACATATTAGACTCGATTAATATGACAACTATGTTCTTGCAGCATCTAAATTTGTCAACTACATACCCTTGAACGGGAATGAAAATCAGTTTAGGTTATTTTCGTGGACTATTTAATCTAAAGAAGACACTTAAAGAGCTTTTTTGGATTTTTTTTCCAAATCTTCTGCCAATGTTGTTCGCAAAGAAATCACTGCTGTCTATTGCTTCAGAAGTAGGTAGGCCGCCCATTCTATTGATAAGGCACACAAGAAAGGTCCAGACCTAGCCCAATTAGGGTTAAGGTTGAAATTGATCTTCAAGGAAAGCTGCCGCAATATATGACAATGTGAGGATTCAATTTGTTAATCATAAAACTGGGAATGTGAACGAGCATGTTCAGAAATTCAAATGTGATAATTTGCCTCGATATGCATTGTTTATAAGCATCAAGGACATGATGACAAAGAATGTCGATTTATGGTGGGAAACTATGCAACAAAATCGCATGAGGATGTTGATGTAATGTTCATTGATGTAGAAATATATCAAGGAGGTAAGAGGGAGATTCTAAATGCTATGTTGGCAAAATAGAAATGAATGGATGATAAAGACACTGCTGAAGGTAATAATTTTCACTTGGAACATGGGGTGAATACCAATGTTGAAGTTGATCGTGTGGAGAAGGAAGCTAGTATTTCTAGGAACTCGAGGATCGTCCCAAGTTCTGCTGCTACATTGAATGGTCCTAATGCAACAGATGGTACATATGGTACCAAATATTAAATGTTGGTGTAGCAAGAAGTTGGGGCAGCTGGTTGACCGGGAAAACAAGTTAAAGAAAAAGAAGTAAGAGCAGAGATCATCGGGCAGGAAGTTAGAACTGTTGAGAAAGTTGGAGCTACACATGTTTATGATGTCCTTGCTAGTACGGCTTTGGCAAGGTTGTACAAGGTTGTGATTCAAGATTTACAACCTAATACTACTTTGGATGTGGTTGATGATCGAGCTACTACATTATCAAAAGTAGTGGAGGGCTATGGATGACTTGATTGATAAAGGAGAAGTTGTTTTTGTACCTAGCTGGGTGATCAATGATAATACTATACTTAACCATGAGTTAATAAAGGGGTATGGGAGGAAAGGAATATCACATAGATGCACGATCAAGGTTGACATGCAAAAATCCTGTGACTCACTTGATTGGGTGTTCCTGGAGCAGGTGCTTATCGGGTTGAACTTCCCTGACACATTTGTGAAATAGATTATGACCTGTGTACAACCAGTATCCTACTCTATTGTAGTTAATGTCAAGGCAACTACTCCATTTGCCGCAAAGAGAGTATTGTGGCAAGGGGACCCCCTATCTCCCTATTTTGTAATAGCAATGAATACCTTACGAGGCGGTGAAGACTCTGAAGAAACATCCTGATTTTAACTATCACCCTAGGTGTGCAAAACTAAACCTAGTGCAGTTGGGATTTGCAGATGACCTGCTCCTATTCTGTAGGGGAGATGTGATATCAACAAAGCTACTGTATGCTTGTTTTGACAGTTTTTGTAAGGCATCTGGATTAGTAGCTAACCAGGGGAAAAGCTCTGTATATTTTGGAGGAGTTGCTCCTAAAATTCAGCATGAAATCCTACAAACTTTGGGCTTCCAAGTTGGCACATTGTCCTTTAGATATTTAGGCATACCTCTGAGCTCTAAGGGGATATCAATTGGGCAATGTCAACCACTATTAGATAAGATGACAGGAAGGATCACTACCTGGACAGAAAAACTACTGTCTTATGCACGCATATTGCAACTGATTAAGAGTGTACTATCAGCTACACAAAATTTCTGGTCTCAAATTTTCATATTGCCTAAAAAGATCATTAAGGTGACTAAAGCAAATTGCAGAAGCTACCTCTAGACAGGTTCTGCAGAATATTCCAAAAAAGCTCCCATTGCCTGGAAAAAGTTATACTTACCTAAGGTTGCTGCTGCATTGAACATAACAAGCATTAGTTTATGGAACAAAGGAGCTATCCTAAAGCACTACTGGAGTCTGGGGCATAAAAAAGATAGATTCTGGATCAAATGGGTCTACACATATTATATAAAGCAGAATATGATGAATGAAATAAAACAAAAATAGGCATCCTGGTTTGTGCAAAATATAATCAATGCATGTAAATATACTGAAGAGGCTAGGCTAACAGTAGAGGAGATTATGAGCAGGGGAAAGTACTCCATAAGACAAATGTATAACAACTTACGAGGAGAGTATTCCGGAGTTCATTGGAGGAGGATGATATGTACAATGGGGTGGTCTGAGAAGATAACATGGGCAATAAATAATGTACGAGGGAAATGTGGGAAATTTGAAATATATACAACGACGTTAGCTGGGAGCAGTTACCATATCTTCCAGGAAAGGAACCTAAAACCATTCCAGAACAAACGTAGATTAGAAGAGGTGATTGTTAAGATGATTACATAAAATATACATTGCAAAGGAAGCAAAGTAGCAAGACTAGCAAAACAGATGGCCAGCATAAACTTCTATCCATGAATCAATAAGGAGAAGGTCCAACCAGGTGAATAAGATACATGATACCAAGTGGTATGATTTCTGAAAGTTAGAGTTAGTAGAGGATGCTAGATATGCACACTAAAGTTGGGGCTACATGTCCAACTTTAGGATAATGACATACTTTTACGGAGCCTTCAGATAAATAGAAAACTTATTTACAAAAAAGAAAAGTTGTGGAAGGGCAAAAACGAGCGGATGTTACAAAGCAGGTTGGTATCCAACAGGAAGCAACAAAAGAAACTGTTCATGTGAACATCGTGCAAAATAATCCTAAGGACTATAGGGTTTTGGGTATGAAAACTGCTCAATTTAAAACTGACCGTGTAGGTGTACACAGTAGCAGATGAGAAGCAGCAAGAATGTGATATGACTAGGCAGTATCAGAAGGTGGAGGCTACCGATGTGGCTAACAATGAAGGACCTAAACTTGCTCTAAGGCCTGTAATTTCCAGTAGTGAAATTCCTGGGAATGTTGGTGGACGAAAGAACGTGGTTAACGATTGGTCTATTGTAAATTGATCACCTAGCAAAAGGGTTTCGACAGGCCATAACAGTCAGGAATTTGCAGAAGATAATGTTAGGTCCTCTAATTCTTTTGATGCCTTGGTCAATGAGCACGGACATGTGATGAATGGGGAAGGGAAGGGTATGCAACATGTGATTTGTGATTCAACTTCAAAGACTGGACAAAACAACTTTCCAGGCAATGACAAACAACAGTAGTTAGCCAAGAATATGGATACACGATTGAACTTTTCAAAGGAAATTGCTACTGTGGATAATCGAAATGCAATGGTAATTCAAGCTTCTAATGCAGGTGCACAAACACTACATATCGTCTATCCAAATATGGATAGAACAGTCAAGGAACCACAAAATGTCATGATGTTTAATACCATTTCACATACCAAGCCACTCATGGTCACATT
Organism: Nicotiana knightiana; assembly: GCA_005239525.1. NCBI lineage: Eukaryota > Viridiplantae > Streptophyta > Magnoliopsida > Solanales > Solanaceae > Nicotiana > Nicotiana knightiana. The sequence goes on from ML431311.1 coordinate 35,201, forward strand.
AAACACACCGGCATATGAAATTGCTTCTCAAATAATTGCATCGTTTGGCGAGCAAGAGGGTGATTCTGGGTAGTAGCTAGTATCTATATGAAACAACCAACAATTAGAGAATGGTATGGCTTCAATAGCGGAAGCAGATTCCACAACTAAGATGACTATTTCGAAAGAGCTACAAGCTGTGACAAATGAGTTATTGTGTACTCGTAAAACCTGGGTTGATCAATGCGAAGAGGATGAAGATGATGATTTTGAGAATATCTAGGATGATAGTACTGATGAGGAAGGTCAGTTTTCAGCAAGTCCTGTGTAGAACAATGAGGCAGCAAAGGGGCAAAATCAGCAGGTCTCCAGAGAAGTGATGATTAAGCCCAAATACACCTATTTTTGCACAAGTTGGATCAAAGGATGGTCATAATGCCAAAGTTCTATCTACTGGAAACATGGCAGGCACAAGCCGAACTATTGGAAAGTATAATTTGACTCCTACACATATAATTCAAGCTCTTGTTTATCATGACATGTAGACCTTGAAAACTCTTAAGGATCCGGGAAAGGCAGTAGTTAATACTTCCAAGCCATTTGGTATTGTGGATAAGAGTTATGAACTAGGAGCTTTAGTGTACAGATTTAATCCTACTGAAGCTTTTGGTTTGGATATGGGTCAAGGTTTCTATGAAAAAGGGGAAGATGAATAACTTCTAGATGCAAGCTTTACCAATGTAACTAGGTATGGAGATCTTTCACCTAGACACTTGCGAAGTGGTTCCAACAAAAGCAAGACGAAGGCACATGAGAGGCAAAATAGTTGGGATGGTAAGGTGACACAACGGCTTTCCATTAGACATTTCCCGATAAGAGTTTCAAAGTAAAAAGGGGTTGCCCCTACCACCTCCACAAGGTATAATAGATCCAAGAAGAAGTGATGAAGTTTGCAGATTTCTTGAATAGAAGAGGAAGACAAAGAGCTACAAGTTGTAGAACTCAAAAGCTTGAAGAAGAAGGGGCAAGATTCTTATTTCTACCTTGTTTTATTCTATCCTTTTTAAGTATTATCATATGTAATATCATCACAAAGTGTGTAATAAACTCTGTGATGATCATAGGGTATCTAGTTCTCTCAAGTGCTTATTTCTTACATGCTTGGTAGTAGATGATGTTGTTCATGCCTCAAAAGGAATTGTAAGGTAAGGTCTAGCTCAATAAGTGTTTGCTATATGTCCTATGCCTTTGGGAAGTATACAAATGTCATGAGATCATTCGTCCTCGAGAGATTTTGCCAGCACCCTCTACGAGGCTGCCATCATGAGGCAATTGAGGCGCATAGTGATGAATATATAGCCATGGAAATAGAGGCAACACTACTATTGCTTTTTCCGCTTTACTTGTACTCTTCCTTTGTGGTTTTATTCATTTTTATTGGTAATAAAATTAGTTACTAGGCAGCCTACCTAGTAGTATAATTTGCTAAAAAAATATAAAAAAATTAACCATGGAAAAATGGATAGCACAATATACCGCCAACTAAAAGACCATAACCAAGGCGCCACCAACCATTCAACACCCCAAGAGCTATATCGCTCGAATTTTTCCACATGGCCCAAATAGAACATCATCATGTGTATAAATAGCCAATGTCTCATAACCCATCATAGATATGAGAGTAACATGTAGAACATATCATAACACAAATAAGAGCCAGTCTAACCGATGGCACACCCCTCAACCCTAGATGTGCTAAGTAAATTAACTCGATTTATAAAACACATATTCTCATTAGGCCCGCCAATGGGCCCCTAAACCAATTCTGATCATCCCAATATAGATGAGTAACCTTCCAAAAGTCCACAAAACAATCCATAACACATATAAGCAACCGTTAACCTCTTACCATTCCTTCACCTTCCGCAACCACGGAAAATATGTCTTTCAGAACCCTTCCAGTCTTCCAATCCTTGAATACAAGAATCTCTATGTCTGATCCCAACTCCTCTGCTCAAATGACTGGTGATAATAGGCTAGATTCATGTAGTAAGCGCTTATTTATACTCAAACTTTATTATGCTTCACTGTCCTAAGAAGGTTAAATGACGTTAAAATGGCTCTAATTGGGAATTTTATGTTTCGTAGGAGAAAGTCATGCTTATGAGGACCTATGATGGTTTTTGGAGCCAAACTAAAGCAAGAAACACCCCTCGGAGTTAAGAGCGTGTGAAATAAGGAAGAAGAAAAGAGAAGGCAGAAAGATACGCCATTAGCGCGACCTATAGCGCATTCAATAGCGCGGCCACGCTAGTCCAGGTGCAGCAGGTAGATTGAAGTGCCATTAGCACGGCCGCACTAGCCCAGCAGTCATAGACAGTACGCATTGCACTTAGCACGACCTGTAGCACACCCACGAGCGCGGCCGCGCTAGTTCCTGTCCAACACGCGTTTATTCAGGGGTAAAATTGGAAGCTTAGGGACAATTCTACTTAACCTATAAAAGGTCCAGTTCGCCCAAAATAAGAGATATCAAGGTTTTAAGGTCTTGTTCAATGCAAAGAGAGGCAATAGGCAAGGAGGATAATTGGGCATCAAGTTTCATCTTTCTTCCTTCTGTTTTTCCCATTTATGATGAATTCTCTTGTTGTTATTATCAGCACAATTATGAGTAGCTAATTTATTTAGCCTAAGGTTTTGGTGGAACCCGTTGAATGATGAACTTCTTGTTATATTAATATAGTTTGCCCGGTTTAATCTCTGTTTGTTCAACTAAGTTCTTGTTGTAGTTAATTGAAGGGCCCTCAATTAGTTGTGCATATTTAGTATGTATTACTCGGGAGAGAGTGCATTTAGGTAGTTGTTGAACAACATCACTCCCAAAGTATAGGAGGGATCCATAATCGAGGGTTTAAAGGTGGGATTAGGGATAACGAAACCTTGGGTGCAATCTAAGTGTACTGTAATAAAAGCTAGCTAGTGTAACTTGGGAGAGTGCGTCTACTAAATTATCGTAATTACTCGGGAGAGATTTACGGTAACAAGAGTGCTCATGATTGATAGAGACAATTAGGCAAACCTATATGAAACATAATAGGAAGGGATACCATCAACAGGGGAAATCACAACCTTGGATCCTTCTATTAATTGTTTACAACTCCGTCATAGTTAGCTTTTAGTTTAATTAATTTTATTTAGTTATAGTTTGTAGAAACATCAACAATTGTTATTCATAATCTTTGGGAAGTTGAGTACGAAAAATAAAGTGAGTCTGACACCGGTAATTGATAGGTTAATTCCTTGTGGGATTCGACTCTGGGCTAAATACTCAAATTACATTTGCAACATCCGCTTAGTCCTTTTTATAAGGAATAGTTAGGCGTGATAAAATTTTGGCGCCGTTGCCGGGGAATTAACGGTGTTATCAATTACAGTTGAAAGAAATACAAAAGTTCTTAGTGTATTCAATTTTCTTCATCTTCAATCCATACATTGACATTTTAACGTTTGTTAACTTGGTTGTACAGGTGCATGCCTAGAAACTCATCGAGAACTGGTGAAGTGCTTGAAGCCTTATCAGACCCCGAGAAATTTTTCAAGGCCTGGAACCGGGCTAACCGGAAAAACAAATAACAACCATCAACTCAAAAACTTGAACCAGACATGGCATATCTGGTAAACAATAGGAACAACAATATGGATAACGTGGTGGAGAATTTGGCCACAACGATAGTAGTCCCGCGGATACAGGCTGAATCTTTCCAGATCACAAACAACATGATGCACTTGTTGCAGAACAAAGGACTATTTTTGGGGTCATACATTGAGGATCCCCAACATCATTTGAATAATTTCATGTTGATTTGCAAAACTCAAAGACAACCAAACGTAACTCAGGAAGAAATAAAGCTCTTGTTGTTTCCATTCTCAATGAGAGGAGCAGCCCAGACTTGGCTAAACTCCCTCCCCATAAATTCCATTACTACATGGGAGGAGTTAGTCAAAAAATTTGTGAACAAGTTCCATCCACCCAACAAGAAGGCTCAGCAAATTGATGAGATCTTGAGCTTCGGACAGAAACCAACTGAGACATTGCAAGAAACTTGGGAGCGATTCAAAGGGATGTTGGTTATATATCCGCACCACGGTATTCTAGAGCAGATGTTGGGGCAGCTATTTTACATGGGTTTGGCAGATAGTGTGAAGGCATATATTGATGCTTTAGCTGGTGGAGAATTCTTGAGCAAATCATGGAGAGAAAGCCAGATCCTACTTGACAAACTGGCACAGAATTCGGGGTGGACAACTATGAATGGACCCATCACTCCAGTAGTTCTCTCAGTGGACTTAGATCCAGCCAACATTCTTGCTGAAAATATGGCCACCTTAATGACACAAATGAGCATACTCACTAAAAAGGTGGAAGAGTCAGGGCAGAAGCAGCAGGTGCATATCCTGGATACAACCAATGAGGGCTTATGCACATCTTGAATTAGTCAGCCACTTGGTAGTAAGTGGAATGCTGAAAGTGATCATCATCACTACCCCGACAACATGAATTATGTGTCTAATTATGGGGGCCAGAGACAGGGTGGTTAGAATTGGGGCCAGCAAAATCAACCATATATGCCAGTTCAGCCGCAACACAACAATGGAAATATGGGAGCCACACGACCTCACGATAATGTGGCGCCTTACCAAAGGCCACAGGGGTACAATAATCAGAATCAACAACAGGCTTATCAACATCCTCAACAACAACATGGTGGGAGACAGGAAGATGGGTTTGCTAGACTCGAGGCAATGATGCAGCAGGTTATTGGGTCAACTGCGAAGATGAGTGAAAGAGTAGATGCACATGAATCAGCCATAAAGAATATTGAAGTGAAAATTGGCCAAATATCGATGTCTTTGAATAATCGTCATCATGGGACATTGCCTGCAGACACTAAAGTAAATACAAAGGATCAAGGCCCAAAGCAGCTGATGGCAGTGAGTCTACGTAATGGCAGAGACTTAGACTTGGAGCAAGAAAGGGCTCGAGAAAGTAGACAGGCTGAGACACTTGTACCAGTGCCCATTGAAATAGATGATTCAGCAAGACTAACCGAGGGGACAGTGCAGCCTACCCAGGGAGAAACCAACACACAGATCGAGGTTGAGAAAGAAGTTTAGATAGCCCAGGAACTAGTATGTTGAGGTAGTGTCTGACAAGGAGAAAACCCAAATCATTGGGAAGAAGAGACCTCCAGCACCATTCCCACAGAGGCTGGCCAAGTACCAGAAAGATGAACAATACAAGAAATTCTTGGAGATGTTGAAACAAATTCAGGTAAATATTCCTTTGATTGATGATCTAAAAGAGATGCCTGGTTATGGAAAGATGATGAAGGACATGATGTCCCAAAAATTGCACTTTCAGGACTTGGCCACCTGACTCTTACTCAGACCTGCAGTGTCGTTGTGACCAAATCGATTGCCGAAAACTTGTCTGATCCAGGGAGTTTCACAATTCCCTGCACTATCGGTAACTTTGCCTTTGCCAAGGCACTCTGTGATTTGGGGGCCAAGATTAATCTTATGCCCTTAGCCATCTATAAGAGTTTGGGGATTGGTAGAGCTTGACCGAGATCCATGTTGTTACAACTAGAAGACAGGAAGGTAAAAAGCTCTTCAGGCATTCTTGATGACGTGTTGGTGCAGGTAGGAAAGTTTGTATTCCGTGCAGATTTTATGATCGTGGACTGTAGAGTGGATGAAGAGATTCCCATAATTTTGGGAAGGTCGTTCCTGGCCACGGGGCGAGCTCTCATTGATTATGAAACTGGGGAGCTCAAGATGAGTTTGAACGATGAGGAGATAACATTCAACGTGCAGAAATCCATGAGGCAACCAAGTGAATTCGCCAATTTTTCTCTTATTGATTCGGTGGATGTAATCTTGGAGGAGGATAATGACTCCCTGATTATTGAGGACCCCCTTGTTGCATGTCTTATGAATTTGGATGCGGTGAATGGGGAACAATTGGCAGAATGGGTGCTGGCTCTTGAGGGCAAAGGCGTTTGGCAGAGATCACCTGAATTTGAGCCCCTGCACTTAGAAAAATGAGAGACTCCGCCAGCCTAGCCGTCTGTAGAAGAACCACCAAAGCTGGAGTTGAAGCCACTACCAGCCCATCTCAGGTACGCGTTTCTAGGACCTAACTCCACAAGAATCCAACCAATCCATACCCATTATAACATCAAATTCTACAATATCTAACTTAGTTAGGTCTGTTATTGTAGATCGACTATGAATTACTACTATACAACCTCTATATACCCGACTAGCTATCACTAGATCCCCAACAGGTGTGGACACCTCAAAAGGCTTAACCAACTCAGGTTTTATTCCAAATTTACTATAAACCAATAGAGTAACATATGATAAGGTGGAACCTGGGTCAATCAGTGCATATACATCATATGAGGAGACTGATAATATACTTGTAACAACATCGGGTGATGATTCTTGATCTTGTCATCCTGCTAATGCATAAATGCAGTTATGAGGATTGACCGAGCTAGAAGATCCACCTTAGCCTATACCACGACTCATTGGTGCTTGTGAACCTAGCCTAGGGGGCGTACTGATGATGACGAACCAGCTACAGATCCCACTGACTGAGCTATGCTTATATCACCTCTCGTCGCATAGTCCCTCATAATGTGGCCCAGATAACCACAAGTATAACAAACACCCAACCCCATACGGCACTGCCCTGCATGCTGCTTACCAAATTGAGCACATCGTGGCAAGGTCGGCCTCATCTGACTTGACTCACCCCTATACTGAGAACCTAAGGCCCTGGAATTCTAACCAGGCCCTGAATATGTGGAACGATCAAATCTCTTACCTCTAAACTGAGGGGGCGCTCTAGCCGATGGCTGGGCTGGATACCTCAGGTATTGTGGTCTCTAACCACCTCAAAACTCACCAAAAGAACCCGAAGACCTTGCTTTCTTATTCTGGGACTATCATGCTCACGGTCGGCCCTCTGCTTCTACTTACGCTCCTCTACACCCTGAGCGTATGCCTGAATACGAGAAATATCCATGTCTGGCTAACGTCAGACCGACATACAATCGTAAAGCAAGTACGGCTCTAACCCCATCACGAACTAGTGAACCTGATCCTCTATCATAGATACAATAGTGGGAGCATACCTAGCCAATGAATCAAACTAAAGATTGTACTCCCAAACACTTATGTTACCCTGCCGAAGGGTCAAGAATCTATCAACTCTCGCCCGTCTAAGCTCTGGTGGTAGATAATGACGATGAAAAGCTTATGTAAACTACTTCCCTACTGCTAGAGGGGCATACTCGCCTCTGGACAATTTCCAAGACTCCTACCAATTAACTGCAACATCTTGGAGTTTATAGGAAGCTAGCTCAATTGAATCAGTCGCAGTGGCCTTCATTACCCTCAATGTCCTCTGTATTCTATCAATAAATACCTGAGGGTCCTCATTTAGATCTACCCAGTGAATACCGGAGGGTCTAAATTAATGAAATCATGAACCCTCGCATTAACGGACCTATCTGTATGAACAATACCTACTTCCTGACGTAGAGCCTGTGCGGCTACTAATCAAGTTAATAGGTGAATAACATCTCTTATCTCCTGACGTAGTGCATCTGGCTGAGGGGTTGAATGTACAGGGGTGGGTGCTGGAGCTGGTGCCCCTCGGAGCTCTTCTGGAGAGGGCGGTGTATGTGAATTCTGAGATGGAACCTCACTATGAGACTCTCCCCGAGTACTGGTAACTCGTGGCGCTCGACTAGTAGTTTCACCAGCAAAGGACTTCCTATTCTGGGCAACTGTAGTATTCGGAGGCATCGCTGAAAATATAACATATCATTAGGAACAAGAATTCTTATATCGCACAATCTAAGATCAGAAGAGAGGATAACATCCTATATGTCCTGTAGCCTCATGTTTATAAGTGTAGTGCACAACATACCCATAAACAAGACTCTACTAGACACGGTCTTTAGACAACCCTAGGACAGAACTGCTCTGGTACCACTTTTGTCACAACCCAAATCGATGGGCCGCGAAGGATGACCGAGTCTGACCTGTCGAACAACCTTAAGCATACGTCTAATATATAGCATGAATAGTGTACGTGAGGGGAAATCTTTCCAAAAGATATACATACATAAACATGTGGAATACAATGGGGCGAGCCGTCAAGGCTGTTATAGACAACTATATATCCAAAACAAGAAGCCGGCGAGGCCACATACTATCCAACTATACATACTGTCTACAGACCTCTAATAGAATATACAACTGTATAAGGATGGGATTGGGCCATATCATACCCATACATGTATACAAGCATATCATACAAAAATCAAAAGCAGCTCCGGGTTAAATAGAACACACCAGCTCTCGCTGATCAAGGATCCTAAGAAAAGGGACCGTCAACTTGTTTACCTGCACCTGCGGGCATGAAACGTAGGCCCCGAGAAATAGGGCGTCACTACGAATAATGTACTGAGTGTGTAAGGCATGAAAATATGTACATAAAAGACATAGATGAAACATGGATAAAGAATTCCGTCTGTAAGTCTAAATAACTTGTAAATCCTGAAACATTTATAATGTCATGCATATGCGTACATATGTCGTGTCATGCATGGGTATAGGTGTACATAACATCATCAAGCTTCTAAGGGCATCCCATCATATCGTCTCAGCCACTGTGGAAAATCATCAACATATACCATCTTATCAGTTGGTGGTGCGTATATAACGCTGTAACCTTTTCCCATATCCTATATACATATATACACGTATATAACACCATATGGTCATGGGTCAATGTACATGTATAAATGAATGGAATGCATAAAAATATGGTAATAAGATCAATATATCTTTCGGATAAACTTTATAAATTCCGTATATTTCTGAGACCCATGAATAGAAGATAAAATAATAAGATACATGGGAATTCAAGAACATAGGCACCTCTAATACTTCTATGAATAGAGTCATTTATGGAAGTTGTGCATTTACTCGTTTCGTTTGTATCCTATGGATCAATGCTGAAAAGAAAGAAGTGATAGCCTTAATATACATGTGTTGATTCTCTTGACAATCCTCTAACACACGTTAATTGCGACAAAACAAGGAACAAGTTGTATGAAAAGCTCGAAACAATAATGTTGCTTATACAAAGACCATTTTGGCTTAAACTTTTCCTTAAGTGATTGGAATTAACATAACTATGAAATATGAAGCTTAACTGTAGCTCTTAGAAATAACGGTACTATTGTATGGAAAGCTTGGTTGAAGTTCTTTCACAAGAGATTATAATTGTTATCCTTAACTTTTTAGGTGGCCCACATAATTAAGCTTGGTTTCACATTTCTTTCTCAAATTATGATACCTTGCAACCTTTATTACTTAGTCATTAAATGGAAAGGGATGCTTGCCATGTCGGGAAAGGGGTTAAATCTTATACCACTTTTTAATTAATTATCCAATAATTAATTAATTACCCACATAATTTATGAATTATTTCAAATTACTTAAAATACTAATTACTTTTAATACACTTTATGTACCCTACTATCATGGTCATGGGTTATCTTGTGTAACGCTAGTCCATAAACACCGGAAATTATGGCTCGGATCGTATTATATCCCAAATTGACCACTTTCGATGAAACTCATTTTCTTTGATTCGTTTACCCTTTAACCTTCACGACACTTACTTATTGCTTGTTATTAATAGCATAAATACTTATAGTCTCAAGAAAATCTCATCCCCGATCTTACGTCGATTAACTTACGACAAAATTTTAACGTACGAAAACGCGAGATGTAACGCACCTATTGTGCAAAAACTGATCAGTTGGGTTTTGCCGAGCTCCATGTTGTTGGATACGATTCTACCGAGCCTTATGATGACTGAGTACATTTCAATCGATCATATTACGGCCTAGTACGATACGTGACGGTGATGCCCACAGAGGTATATGTTTTAAAAGTTTATGTGTGTGTGTATTCTCTATCCCTGTTTACATTATTGTTCTTGATTATGCTTTATTGCCTTACATACTCAGTACTTAATTTGTATTGACATCATTTTTCCTTGTGGATGCTGCATGTCATACTACAGGTCCTGATAAATAGGTAGACGCAGCTCCCCGAACACTGTAGGCTGCCCGGTTCAGTGGTTATTGGCGAGATCCCTTCTCCGGACTTGCCGTGATCTTTCTATGCATTTTTGTAATAGACATTATGGGTATGTCGGGGCTGTGTTCCAGCAATGTTGCAGCACTTATATTCCTTTAGACGCTCATAGACAGGTGGTGACTCATCTATAGTTTAGATTGCCTTGTTGACTGATTTTTTTCATATTGTCTCTCATGGCAACTTGTCTGCTCTTACCTTATATATGAATTCATGACACCCTTATTGGCCCATGTTATATATGTTCATTCCATTATCTATCATTTTTGGTTGTTTAGGATTCACATCTACCATTTATATTGATCTTGTCACCCTTTATAGATAATAAGAAAGGTTGGATAAAATGTGTGTTTATGCTCGGCAGGCATGGCTTGGGTGCTAGTCATAATCCTCAGTTTGGGTAATGACAAACTTGATATCAAAGCAAGTCTTTCCTAGGGGTTGTATATGAGCTGTGTCTAGTAGAGTCTTGATTATGGCTTTGTAGCCTGCCACATTTACAATCAGGAGGCTACATGAAATCTTGGGTTGTTACCTTCTTCTTGAATTTAGATCATGCGTAGAGTTGAGTCGTACGTTTTCGTATCTAATATTCACCTTGTTTTCCTTCAGTTGTGCCTTTGATTAGGAAGTAAGCGATTGGTAGAAACTTGATACAACTGCGGGAGAGGGTACCGGTCAGATGCCTCCAACCAGAGCAGGACAAACTGAGGCTCAGAGTAAGATGTCGTCCCATACCTCATCTACTTTGTCTCCTCTGGAGGATATTAGGAGGCACCCATCAACTCTATTTCCTCTATCTAGCACTACAGACCAGGATGTGTAGAGTGCGTGCAATTGTTGACTAGCTTGGTAGCTGCTCAGGCTCAAAGGCAGAACACATGTGCTGCTGATAAACCAGTTAGTGTGACAGTTCATGATTTTATTAATCTATACCCTCCAGTGTTTACCGTATCAGACCCAACGGAGAACCCGCAGACTTTTATTAATCAGGTTCATCAGACGTTGCGGGTTATGCATGCTATTGATATGGAGGTAGTAGAGTTGGCTTCTTATCAGTTACAGGATTTAGGGATTTTCTGGTATGATATTTGGGAGAGATCCAAGGGCCAGTCTTTTTCGTGTAGAAGAAAGAATTAAGGATGTGTATTTATTATCGACAGTTGAATAAGTGTACTATAAACAACAAGTATCCATTTCCAAGGATTGACAGCCTGCTTGACCAACTCCAGGGTGCTATGTATTTCTCCAAGATTGACCTACGCTCAGGGTATCATCAATTGATGGTCAAGGAGAAGGATATTCCAAAGACAGCCTTCCAGACACGATATCAGCACTGTTCTTGGTGATGTCGTTCGGGCTAACAAATGCCACAAAAAATTTTATGGATCTCATGAATATTGTATTCATTTTGATGTGTTTGTGATCGTATTCATTGATGATATTGTGGTGTATTCTTGTTCAGAGGCGGAACATGTGGGCCACTTGCGGAAAGGATTACAGACCCTACAAGATCATACGTTATATGTGAAGCTCTCCAAATGTGAATTCTGGCTAAACTCAATAGCATTCCTTGGCCATGGGATATCTTACGAGGGTCTTAGTGCCGATATTCGGATAATCGGTGCAGTAAAGAATTGGTCGAGACCTTCAACATCATCAGAAGTTCGCAAGGCTAGCAACATAATATAGGCGGTTTGTAGAAGGTTTTTCCTCTATATAAGCACCATTGACTAAGTTAAAACAGAAAGCTACCAAGTTCCAGTGGTCTGATGCTTGTGAATGAAGTTTTTAGGAGCTAAAGAATTGACAGACATATGCGCCAGTGCTCTTCTCCCATAAGGAATAGAAGGTTATGTTGTATATTGTGATGCCTCGGGTATAGTTTTGGGGTGTGTATTGATGCAACATGGGAAGGTGATTGCTTATGCATCAAGACAATTGAAGAAGCATGAAAAGAATTACCGACTCATGATTTGGAATTTGTTGCTGTAATATATGCTTTGAAGATATGGCAGCACTACTTGTACGGCATCTATGTTGGCATCTACACAGATCACAAGAGTTAACAATACATCTTCAAGTACAATGAGTTGAATTTGAGACAGCATAGGTGGCTTGAATTACCGAAAGATTACGATGTCGAGATATTGTGCCATCCCGGTAAAGCCAATGTTGTGGAAGACACTCTCAGTCATATGTCAATGGGAAGCTTAGCACACATTGAGGCAAGTAGAAAAGGGTTGACTAAAGAACTTCATCAGCTGGCCAATATGAGAATCAGATTGTTAGACTATGATGACGGGGGTGTTATTGTAAAGATACATCAAAATCATCTTTGGTAGTCGAGGTAAAAGCATGACAATATGAAGATCCTACCTTAGTACGATTGAGAGAGAGCATCCAAGAGTGTAAAGTTACGGCTTTTGAGATCGAAAAAGATGGGGCACTGAGATACTATGGCCGATTATGTGTGCCTAATGTGGCTGGGTTGCGAGAGAAGTAATGATTAAGATTCATCAATACCGATATAGCATCCATCCCGGATCGACAAAGATGTATCATGACATTAAGGAGCAGCATTGGTAAGATAACACGAAGAAGCCTATTGCAGAATTTGTGCCTAGTGTCTAATTGTCAACAAGTAAAGATCGAGCATCACAATCTCGGTGGATTGATTCAGAATATATATATTCCGACCTGAAAATGGGAGGTGATTAATATGGACTTCAATATTGGATTAACTCGCTCTTATCATAAGTTTTACTCCATCTGGGTGATAGTTGATCAACTTACAAAATGTGCCTATTTTTTTACAGTTAAGACAACTTACACAGCTGAAGATTATGCAAAGTTGTATATCAAGGAGATTGTTAGGCTTCATGGTGTGCCGATATCTATTATACCAGACCGACGAGCTCAATTTATGGCTTACTTTTGGTTGTCTTTTCAAAAGGAATTAGGCACACGAGTGAAACTCAGCACTGCATTCCATCCGCAGACTGAGGGACAGGCTGAACATACCATTCTGACAATTGAAGATATGCTACGAGCATGTGTGCTAGATTTCAAGGGGAATTGGGATGACCATCTAGCACTCGTAGAATCAGCCTACAATAATAGCTACCATTCCAGTATTAAAATTTCCCTATACGAGGCATTGTACGGGAGGAGATGTTGATCACCAGTTGGATGGTTCGATGTCGGTGAGACAGAATTAGATCGTCTAGATTTGATTCATCAAGCCATTGAGTAGGTGAAAGTGATACAAGACCGACTAAGGACAGAACAAAGCATGCAAAAGTGTTATTCCGATGTCCAACTTCATGATCTGCAGTTTGAGGTTGGTCATTGGGTTTTCCTAAGGATTTCACCGATGAAGGTGTTATGCATTTTGGGGAGAAAGGTAAGTTGAGTCCGCGATATATCGTGTTGTACAAAATTCTTTGACGAATTGGACATGTTGCTTATTAGTTATAATTGCCATCCAAATTGGAATTTGTCCATTGGGAATTGCATGTATCTATGTTGAGGAAATGTATTAGAGACCCTTTCTCGGGTCGTCCCTATCAATGATGTACAATTTATGGACGATCTATCATATGAAGAAGGGTTAGTGGCTATATTAGATCGACAAGTATGCAAGCTAAGAACAAAGGATTTAGATTTTGTCAAAGTATTGTGGAGGAACAAGAATACAGAAGAAATGACATGGGAAGCAGAAGCGGAGATGAAGTCTAAATACCCTTACCTATTCCAGATTGAAGATAACAAGGATGTCGGGGGAACACCAGACGCATTAGAAGGTGAAACGGCTCTATGAGGTAAGCAATAACTTGAGAATACTCTTTCTTAATACAAAATGGTGATATGCAGATAAATGTACATATGCATAATTCTTTTGTCACGACCCAACCTATGGGCCGCGACGGGCACCCGGTACCTTGCTCAACCAACTACCAACATAATATATCTTTCTTATCGTACTATCACGGGTAAATGAGCCAAGACGACCATCATGAGAGAACCGAAATAAAACATAAGGGAATGCTAGACATAGGACGACCTAACATGATATAGAAACTTATATATGTGACATACGCGCCTATAAGGCTGACATGACCATTTGTAAACTCAAAACATAGGCCGACAAGGCCATACAAGTATCTATATACCTGACATTTGTCTACAAGCCTCTAAGAGTACATATATATATCAAAATAGTCGGGACAGGGCCCCACCATACCAGTCAATGCATGTCCGAGTCATACTGACCAAATAGGCAACTACGGAGCAAGTGGAGTGCAGCAACACCTTCTGCTGAGCTGATAGCCTACTAGGAGGATTGTCAACCTTTCAATCGGGACCTGCGAGCATGAAATGCAGCGTCCCCAATAAAAAGGGACGTCTGTACGAATAAAGTACTGAGCATGTAAGGGAGAAAAGCATAACTAAGAACACTAATGTAAAGAGAGATGTAGGAGATACAACCTGTAGCATCTGAGTGCCTCTGAGAGATAGTGACATGAAATGTGTGATACATATATATACATAATCTTTTAAAAACATCCGCCTCTGTGGGCATCATCATCATCATATCATACCTTTCGAGGACTCGGTAAGAACATACCCGGCCATCATAAGGCTCGGTAGACGTAAGGTAAAAACATAATGCATGTTGGACTCATGGAATCACGCTCTAAACCTTTCGGAGTGACGTAAGGTAGTTGCACCTCCGATTAACATTATGGACATCATCCCCTCAATATGAACTTCACTAGACTCAATGATCATACATACGTTCTTAGAATAACATTGTAAGGATAGAACAATATGGACAAGCTTAGTTGCTAGGAGTAGATTCATTATGAAATACGTATCATTTACGTTCGTTTCACTTTAGATCATGCCAAAAGAAAGAAGGAAATACCTTAACATACCTTATCACAATATTTCTACTCACCAATTTGAACTTGCATCTTTCCATATTAATCTACAACAACAATAATAATACTTTCATTAAGTTACGAAAGGTACAATTATCGCACAACGAACGACAAGCTTATTTTGTATAAAAATGGGCAGCATCTCCCCTATAATCCTTACTTCCTCCAAATTCAATATAACACCAACAACACAAGAAAACAACAACAAAAACATATATACATTATTTTACATCCTTATATACACCATAAAATACTACAAAACAGCCCAACACACCGCAATCCCTTCATACACAAAATGACCATCGTAGTAGTGTCAAACGACCCAAAATTGTTATGAAGAACGACCAGCCCACCACCCTACATATATATGGTGTTTCTTCACAACCTTCCTCCTCCAAAACTCCACAAATTAGTAGTGAAATACGCAGCCCAATAACAACATAAAACAGTCCACAAAACAGCCCGCTAAAAGTGAGTAACTCGAACTCACGGCCTCCGATCACCGTCCCGTGAGTTCATGCAAGTATAGAACGAATGACCATGAATTTACAACAGAAAAAATGGATTAAATATATCATTAAACTTACCCTATTTGTTGGATAGCTCATCCTTTATCTTGGTTCTTCAAATTCTAGGTTTTACCCCCAATTAGAACTTGAAAGGGAGAGAAAATCAATTAAGGTTTGGGGGTAATATTTGGGAGGAAGTTTGCAGGGGTTTAGGTCTGGTTGTTTATGATATATAATGAGGGTTATATTGCACGATAGGATCCCTTAAATAAGCTCTTTAGCCGACCCGAAATTGCTTCTTTTTGGGCTGTCATTTAACCAAGTAGGTGACACACCTACTTGTCACCTAGCAGCCTGCGCAGTCTCGCAAAAATGCATATATCTCTCTACTCCAATGTTGTATCGAAAAATGATTAATTGTTTTAGAAACTAGACTCGTAGATCTTAAATTTGATATCCAGATCATACACTAATTCCAAGTATATCGGGAGAAAAACTCATCTACATTTGACCTAATTTTCAACATATTTGTGAATGTAACTTCTGATGATCTTTGCCAACTTTTGTTCCACAAGTTGCTTGACTTCAAAACGTAGCACACGAATATCATACAATAAAAATAACCCATAGCATAACCTCCTTGTAACTTAATTAACCATATTATCACACTAAAGCACTTGTTATAACATTCCAGATGTGTCGACTTTCAACGAACTTATTTTCTTCAATTTGTTTAGCTTCTAAGCCTTCCAACCCTCTTGGTACTTGCAGTCCATGATCTTAAATATTTGTAACCTACAAGTTAAAATGATTAACTTACTTTATGTACTTTCAAAGATGATCTAATTTCTGAACTTAAATAAATTGACTTACGACGTACTCTCACGTACAAAATTATGGGGTGTAACATTATTTCCCCCTTTGGAACATTCGTCCTCGAATGTTGAATGATGCACTTATCTGTGTCTTAAACAATAGCTTTTACGAATACTTTAATATTGTCTTTGCCATATATGGAGTTGTTTGGTGAATAGATCTGAAGGTTATGGCATTCCCCCCTTAAGGCTTCTTCCTCACACCACGACATGTGGTCGAAATTCATCCAATCTCATAACTGTTTCTACCTTATTTCATGCAGTTGTACAAATTTTACCTTGTATGTGTGCCTATGCGGCTCTTTTCTCCTTTTACTCCACCTTTTAGCCAATCTCTAGGCCTCTCTTTCGGAACATATACAGAACTCGACAAGCTATCCCTCTGGGAATCTATAAGTGTACATATGTTTTTCACTCGGTAATTTGTCGAACTTACGATTATTGATATATCTAGTTTCATGGCCTCTGTTATCTATGCTTATGGATTTTACCATAACTAGGTAGGTCATACTGTACTATAAATCTTACTTCAGTTTATTATTATCGAGTCCTTCCACCCAACTCCAGGTTACTCTCTCCCTGCTTATCCTATATGTATAAATCTGAGCCATTTAAAGCTTCTTTATTCCTGTTCATCTTAAGAATGACAACCTAATATCATCTCATACTTTGTAACTTTCATCCATCTATTGTTGATTCACCTTAATGATGATCTATAATCTACCACTGATAACTTGAAACCTCTTATGTAATATATCGTCACTAGGGTTCACATCTCATCGACGAATATTTGATGTGATTTTCCTGATCCACTTAGGGATGATACTATACTCCAATAATTGTATTTCATAGCATCCCAATGTGATTCATCCTATGGGGGTATTCTAATCCCGTGCAGTTCATGAAATCCTTTTTCTCAAAATCATTATTCAATCAAAGGCCTAAACGTTATCCTCGTATCATTTATCACAGTTACACCCTTACTTTACCACCAGGTAGCATTCCATCTCTTCTAAATGCTACTAGTTTTAAACTCATTTGAGTTCACTCATGCTATACTGAGATTTTTATAACTTTATGGAAACCATCAGCTCTCTTGTTATAATGGGTTTAATCCCGAGGACTTACCTATTCTCGTCACCTTCTCACTCACCTATTCTTATCCTTACTACTGTCTAGCTAAAACCTTGTTGCTCTATCATACTTTAGCTTGTGACCTACCCGTGTCTATTTATAATACTCGCACCCTTCCTTTTAACATGCTAGCAGCATAGATTTCCTTTCATGCCTTCCCAGTCGCCTTTAAATGTAAGAAATTACTTTTTCTAGCCGTTATGCCACTTGCTGTATAGATACTTGGCATATCTTAGTTCCCATGAATAATGAAGTTCCCTGTATCTTATATGATCTCAATTATCAACTCTTGATTTTTTTTTCTTCTTCCCATTCATTAGCCACAACAGGTGCCACTTGCTTATGGAGTGTATACAATATTGTAGTGAGAAAGTTGTCATAAGACAATTTCTTCTTTAGGTCACTATGCTTATGTTGAAGCCTTCTTCCTTATTTCCTCAGCTAGTCTTTCGTTGCACTACATAATGGATACCCTCCGACTCTTGTAAAGCTGCGAGCTTATTGCATCATATACCCAAAGGAATTTTTGATGTTCTTACTCACCTATTATTATCCTTAGTTACTTACATCCACGCCCTTGTGCTCGTAAGGTTGCTTCTGAAGTCAAATTTTAGTTGTCTCCCTAGTGGCACCCTCTTTTATTTCTGCAACACTTATACGGTACCTTTAACTACCCAACCTTCTATCTATACATTACTCAAGGATCACGATGACGTCATATCTGCGAGACTAAATTCCCTATGTTGGGTTTCACTATGTTTATCTTGCACGATCTGTTGATTTATCTATGAGCACTTGTTTAGCTATAACTAGGCTCTTCCTGAATCAACTACAGACTATTCTTTGGTCCATTCTCATATTTATATTATGCGTAACCTCTTTTGGGTTATTTCCTTTGTCTTAACTTACCTCTCATACGGGATCCTTATGTATCAAGTGTTTATTTCCACTTATTTATCAATATCATCTAGTGTAAAACCCTTATTGATTCTCCCCGGCGTCATGCTTGCATAATGTTCATGAGTCATATTATATTTGTAGGATCTGAATAAATGCAATCTCATTCCTTTAACTTTTACCGCATTCTTCCTTTCCCATTCGATAGTTACATCTTCATCTTTGGCATTTTTTTATCACATCTTCACTGACACATTACTCGTCTTGCGATAACCCTTCTACACCAAATATAATTGAATTTCTTACGCACAAGGGTGACACCTAGTGTAACTGGCACATTTAGTCCCTTAAGCTCAACTATGCTCATAGTGCTTGCTTCATGGAAGCGTCTTCTTGAATAACCTTTAAAGGTTATTCTTCTATTGTTCATTCTAATATTGTCAAAACACAATCTCTGAAACGATGCTGACTATTACCAATTCCTTCGATCCCTAATTCATGTTCTATTATTTTTTTTTTTACTATCCCATACTAATTTATATTACTCGGGGGTATAACGTTTCCTTCTGGTAATCACGATGGACTCAACAATTGATTTCTCAAAATGAGGATATGGCTTTAGGGCTTATACTTTTACTGTCTCAAGGCATGTCTCCTCTTGTATTTTCCTTCACTTGACTATAGACTCTGTCATCCTATTATATTTTGATTTACCGTTATCATCCATTTATTACATCTTACTCATAATGTTTACATTAACTCTCATCTTATTCTCTGCTAATATTTCTGTCTGTCACCTTATTCTGAAGACTTCAACAAAATGTTCCTTAACTTTTAGCTCCCCCTGCTTCATCTCACTAGTTCTTTGGGATGCCTAACTTTTTTTTTACTAGGGGCAGAAGTCATACTAAGGTAAATATTTAACCCTTCTAGGATTCCAATGCCTATCTTCTGAAATTTCTGAACACTGTGGTATTCATATCTGACTGTTCTATTATAAAGTGCACCATGTGCATGTCTCGCAGGGAGATCTATTACCACGTTTGCACTATCCTTTTGAAATGTTAGCTAATGATAATAATCATCCACCATTTTTGGGTTACTTTAACCATAATTGTATCCTGATATCCCGTCCTTCTCTTAACTGTATCTGTTAGCTCCCATGGAGCATAAGTGAGGCGGGTGTGGCCAGTTGTACATACCTCTATTACAATTGTAGGTAATTCAAAATGCTTGTATTTCTCTGCTTGAATCGTAAATACTGACAATCTTCGTTAACTGGGCGCCTCATACCTTTCTCCATCTCATTTCTTTTACTTGTTGAACTTGTATCTATCTTCTGAATCTCTCATTTCCTTTCACCATATGGGTGGATATATTTTATATGCCTTAGGACTCCTTATCAAGACGCTTACCCATCTTAGTACACACATGATCTACTGATTACCTTATATTTACTCATCATAAGCATCGTGAAAAATTGAGTTCCTCTGACTCAACTCATTCACAGCCACATGCAACCTCTTACAAATTGTCTTTCTAGATGTAGGCATCGTCATATTATGAATAAGATAGAATTTAGGAAATTGAGTTCTTATGACTGAGCTCTACCACACGTCTAGAGTAAGAAGAAAGAGTGAAAGTCCAAAATGCCATGTAGCCTCCTAAGTGTGGTGCACAACACACCCATAAATAAGACTCTACCAGACACGGCTTGTAGACATGCCTAGGACAGAACTGCTCTGATACCACTTCTGTCACAAAAATGGTCCAAAAGGGCCATCATGAGATAGCCGAAATAAAACATAAGGGAATGCTAGACATAGGACGACCTAACATGATATAGAAACTTATACATGTGACATACGCGCCTATAAGGCTGACATGACCATTTGTAAACTTAAAACATAGCCGACAAGGCCATACAAGTATCTATATACCTGACATTTGTCTACAAGCCTCTAAGGGTAAATAAACATCAAAAAGGTCATGACAGGGCCCCGCCATACCAGTCAATGCATGTCCTAATCATACTGACCAAATATGCAACCCCGGAGCAAGTGGGGTGCGGCAACACCTTCCGCTGAGTTGATAGCCTACTAGGAGGACTGTCAACTTGTCTATCGGGACCTGCAGGCATGAAACACAACGTCCCCAAGAAAAAGGGATGTCAGTACGAATAAAGTACTGAGTATGTAAGGCAGAAAAGCATAACTAAGAACAATAATGTAAAGAGAGATGTAGGAGATACAACTTGTAGCATCTGAGTGCCTCTGAGAGAAAGTGACATGAAATGAGTGATACATATATATACATAATCTTTTCAAAACATCCTCCTCTGTGGGCATCATCATCATCATATCATACCTGACCTCGAAGAGGACTCAGTAAAAATATACCCGGCCATCATAAGGCTTGGTAGAATCATACCCGGCCACGTGGAGCTCGGTAAACCCAACTGATCAGTGCTTGCAAAATAGGTGTCGTACCCGGCTGACTATAGCACGGCTCGGTAGAGTAAAATAGATACTATATATAATGCATGTTGGACTCATGGAGTCACGCTCTAACCCTTTCGGAGTGAGGTAAGGTAGTTTCACCTCCGATTAACATTATGGACATCATACCCTCAATATGAACTTCACTAGGACTCAAGGATCATACATATGTTCTTAGAATAAATTTGTAATGATAGAACAACATGGACAACCTTAGTTTCTAGGAGTAGAATTATTATGAAATAGCATACCGTTTACGTTCGTTTCACTTTAGATCATGCCAAAAGAAAGAAGGAAATACCTTAACATACCTAATCATAATCTTTCTACTCACCAAGTTGAACTCGCCTCTTGGCACCTTAATAAACAACAACGATAATAATACTATCATTAAGTTACGAAAAGTACAACTATCGCACAACGAACGACAAGCTTATGTTTTATTAAAACGGGCAGCATCTCCCCTATAATCCTTACTTCCTCCAAAATCAAGATAACACCAACAAAACAATAACACAACAACAAAAACATATATACATTATTTTCCAGATTTATATACACCATAAAATACAATAAAATAGCCCAACACACCGCAATCTCTTCATACACAAAATGACCAACGTAGTAGTGTCCAAAAACCCGGAAATGTTACAAAGAACGACCAGCCAACCACCCTAAATCTATATAGTGTTTCTCCACAGCCTTCCTCCTCCAAAAGTCCAAAAAATATTAGTAAAATATGCAGCCCAACAGCAACATAAAACAGTCCACAAAACAGTTTGCTACAAGTGAATAACTCGAACTCACGACTTCCGATCACCGCCCTGTGAGTTCTTACAAGTGTAGAACGAATTACCATAAATTTACAGCAGAAAAAATTAATGAAAGAGATCAGTAAACTTACCTTAATTGTTGGATAGCTCATCCCTTATCTTGGTTCTTCGAATTCTAGGTTTTACCCCCAATTAGAACTTAAAAGGGAGAGAAAATCAATTAGGGTTTGTGGGTAATTCTTGGGAGAAAGTTTGCAGGGGTTTAGGTCTGGTTGTTTGTGATATATAATGAGGGTTATATTGCAGGATATGATCCCTTAAATAATCTCTTTGGCCGACAAGAAATTTCTTCTTTTTGGGCTCTCATTTAATCAAGTAGGTGACACACCTACTTGTCACCTAGCAGCCTAAGCAGTCTCGCAAAAATGCATATATCTCTCTACTCCGATGTCTTATCGACAAATGGTTAAATTTGTTAGAAACTAGACTCGTAGATATTAAAATTGGTAGCTAGATCATATCCTAATTCAAAGTATATTGGGAGAAAAGCTCATCTACGTTTGACCTAATTTTCAGCATACTTGTGAATGTAACTTGTGATGATATTTGCCAACTTGTGTTCCACAAGTTGCTTGACTTCGAAACGTAGCACATGAATATCATAAAACGAAAATAACTCATAGAATAACCTCCTTTTCATTTAATTAACCATAGTACACTAAAGTACATGTTATAACATTCCAGATGTGTCGACTTTCAACAAACTTATTTTCTTCAATTTGTTTAGCTTCGAAGCCTTCCAACCCTCTTGGTACTTGTAATCCATAATCTTTAATATTTGTAAACTCCAAGTTAAAATTATTAACTTACTTTATGTACTTTCAAAGACGATCTCATTTTTCAACTTAAATAAATTAAATTATGATGTACTCTCACGTACGAAATTGTGGGGTGTAACATCTTTGTATAGCCTTGTGAGGCCATAGGTTGGGTTTAACAGCTTGCAAATTTGGCTAGTGTCCATTTTATAGGGGAAAATCAGCCGGAAATCTCCGTCAGAATCCATGATGAGTTAGACTCGCCATAAACCCTTACATTCGAGGAAGAATGTTCCTTAGTGGGGATGGTGTTACAACCCATATTCGCATACTTTAGTTCACACTGTAAGTTAGTCAATGTAAATCCATGAAGTAATTATCTTTGTTATGATAAGAAGTTAATCTTGTTGGTCTTAAACGATACAAGGGTGTATAAGTATGGTTAACAAGTACTAGAAGTTAAACGAATCAATGATGTTGTAACCCGTGTTTTCGGGTAAAAGTAGAGGTTCATAATATTCCCAAGAGTTTGTGTTATAAGTTATTTTAATCTTATAATATTCGTATCATAAGTCTTGAAGTCAAACGAGTTATGAAACAAAAGTCGACAAAAGTCATCCCAACTTACATTCATAATTTTACTTAAATTTTAGGTCAAATGTTACTAAGCTTTTCTCCAAATTTACTTGGAATTACGAGGTGATCAACCAACCAAATTGAATATCTATGAGTCTAGTTTCCATCACATTAAACCATTTGCCGATACGATCTTGCAGTAGAGAGATATTAGCATTTTCCTAAGACTGCCCCAAGCAACTCTCTATGGGGCCTACATAGGCGGTTGAGACATATGGATATATATATATAAGACGCCTGAACCCCATTTTAAGTCATTTATTTTCAGTATATGCATACCTCAGAACCCTAACAACACTCTCTCAAGGTTCTCGTATGATCCAAGAACCAAACAAAGGGCAAACAACACAAATAAAGTGTTGAGAATCCCGTTGTGCTAGTAAGTTTCTTGGTCTTCTTCTTGTTTCTGATTTTTGTATTGTTCAAGCTCATGTGGGAGGTTCTTTTATGTTGTTTATGTTCTGTAACATACTCCCTCATATTTTTAATATCAACCCTAGGTGATTTCAAGTCTTCTAAAGTGATTCTAGTGCCGAAAAACCCTAATTGATTTCTAGTTTCGCTTCCTTGTTCATGTGGCAGCATTGGAGGGATATTTCGTGGTACATTAAGGTCAGATTGGAGTTGTTATTTCTATTTAAAGGCAAGGAACCTCTTACCCTACATGTATTTAAAATTATCCAAGTTACAGCTAAGTCGTTGAAGCTAGAATTTGTGAGATATATATCGAAAGGCTTGTTAGTAATGTTTTTGGTTGGTGGACTATTTTGGTAGGCTCAGTATGATTATTATAGATGTTTGGTGATTATTTTAACTTGTGGGAAGTCATATAAATAGGGGAGGTATTCTCTGTTTCATCATAAAATAGGTTGCAGTCGATACATAATAGTTATGACGCTTAAACGATAACGATAGTGTCATTTCCCTTATTGTAGACTTAAGGAGTCGTTGGAATTTGCATAGCTTGAGGTTGGGCATTATATACAAGGTATGTGAGACTATCCCGTTCCTTCTTTCGCATGACCCTGATTGTACATAATGTAATGAATGAGCTTCCAAAGATACTCGACTATTAGAAGCTAGCAGTACTTACATTGTTTCACTTCTTCTGGAACGATTGATGTTGATGTTGCTTCACTTATTCTTATGTTATGAATGTTGCTGGTACTTTATATTTCTAATAATATTCATGTTGAAGAGTTAGTCCTAATATCGTGTATGGAGGATACCGACCTTATATCACTCTAAAAGGTTCATAATGTGTTTCCCATGAGTCCATCATGCATTATATATATGTACCTATTTTACTCTACCAAGCCACGTTATAGATGGCAAGTACGACACCTATTGTGCAACAACTGATCAGTTGGATTTTGCAGAGCTCCACGTGGCCGGGTATGATTCTACCGAGCCTTATGATGACCAGGTACATTTTTACCGAGTCTATTACGACCGAGTACGATATGACGATTGTTGATACCCAATTTTTCCTCAAACTATTTTAAAATTTGCATATATACCTTCAAAATCATTCTTTATAATAAGTGGTATTTTTTCGTAATTTTTCATATTTTTATTAAATTCTTTTCTAATTTATTCAGTATTTTTATATTCAATAATTATTCATAAATTGTATTGTAAATAATTTTAAAATATTTTCCAACTCAATATATCATTTTAAATCCTATTAGTATTTTATTATTTCAAAAATTAGTCAATTTTGCATTATTTGGCCATAATTACAATAATTTTGCAACTATAGCCTAATTGTACATTTTATACCATTTAAATCAATAATTATTTATTTTGTATTTTCTATACTAATTAATTACCTTAATTCCACCTATTTAAGCTTAGTTTAACTTTATGCAATTATTAGTTATTTTTATTAATTATTTTTCAATTTAATCGGGCATTTAACAATTTGCCCTCCCTATTTAAATTATAGCCAATTTTAATTCAATTTCAGCCTATTGAAACCAGCCCAATTACATAACCCAATACCCAAGCCCAATCTCTATCCTACCCGACCCAACGTCTGAACAAATCCTGTTCGTTGATCAAACTTGATCAACGACCCAAAAACAACCTTCCTTAATTAAACCTAGGTGACTACCTCCCCGTTTCTCATTCACTCCCCTCACACTCATCTCTCTATTCTCTCTATATCTCCAGGTTCTCTCTAGAAACTTCCCGTCTCTTCATCTCCGATGGACATTGTCCACCTTCTTCGGCCACTTCCCTCGCTTGAAATCATGACCTCTCACCATCTCCTAGCCCCTGCTTCACCCATGCGGGTTTGATGCTACCCTGAGGTCCTCCGGTGAACTTGGAACGGTTCAACTCCTACCTATGATCCCTCATGCCATTTTTCGGCTACCCATGGCCGTCCAAGTAAGGTTCTTACACTTTTCGGTGGAAACCGGTAAAAACCTTGAGTTTTTCTCTCCTCTTTGGGTTCTCTCTTTGAAACCCTAACTTCTAAAACGTCAGATCTTTCTAGATCTGTAAAAGATCTATACATATTTCAAGTCGTTTTGCTGTTTTCTTTAACGGTTTTCCATTTTTCCTAAAAACGATTTTTTGTTTTCCGACTAGGGTTTCTAAAAAACCTTTCTGCAAAAATGATTTCTTCAAGTTTAAGGGTTCTTCTGAGATTCTTCTCGTATTTTTAAACGGTTTCTGTTAAAATCTCTTTTTTATAGTTTATTATGTTAAAACTTTATTTTTAACACTCTATTATAATCTTAGGTTTGCCTTTATTGATCTACTCTTTTGATTTGTATATGTGTCCGTCTCTTATGAATACGTCCTGCTATGATTTTTATCCTATTCTTGCTCATTAGGGTTCTTGATTTTGGTTTCTTCTGCTTATGCTGTAGTTGCTCTGTTAAATCCCTCTAGTTGTTACTATTTTGTTTAGATGAATCTCTAATCCTATGTGATTTCTTGTTGCTACAGTCATTAGGGTTTCTGACTCTTTGATTATCCTTGTTATATCATGTTCGTTTGTTAATCCCTTTAATCATTTACTGTGTGCTAGTATTGAATCCCTGATTCTATCTGATTTTTACTTGACTCTTTGATTTTACTGTCATTGTGTGTTTACTTCGTGTACTCACATGAATCAGCATTACTCCTGTTTAAACCCCTAATTTCCTGTAACTGAACCTCCATTGATCTTTTGTGATGATTTTCTTACTGATTTACAACCTTTAAATTATTTCCTTGCCTTATTTTTGTCAACTATGCTGTCACACAAAGTTTTATATTATTTTCTTAATTGAAATATTCTGAACCTAGCCTTAATAGCATGTCCCATACTTGTACTATGCTAAGTTATTTCCTTATATGCTATATGGAGTCACATATGGTACCTTTCCTTATTTGCTGTCTGCATAATACCATTTGAACTTAACACCTTCAATTAAATGATACCTATACTGATTTTACATTGATTGATACTCAGTCCCTTAATTAAGGGTTAACTTTGATTCCTACCTTATTTACCATCTGTTTTCAAACTATATATATACACTACTCTTTCATTAAGCAAAAGGAACTAATCTGTTCAACTCTCTCTCTCTCACAACTAAAACTTGCTCTCTATTCTCTCTTCTGTGCTACTTGCTACTATTCTAAATTAGTCGGCTGCAAGCCAAGGCTAACTACTGTGCCTCTCCTATTTCTGCTTTGTGTTTCTGCTTTCTTCACTTCACTGATATGTTCTAATTAAGATTTCAGTCCTCAAACCAACATGTTTCTATTACTGTTGCAATTTGTTGTATTTCGAATCTGCTTCTATTTACTATTTTGTTGTTCAACATGTAACTAAGATCCTGGATTCCCTCTACCTGTTAAGTTATGCTTTACTTTTCAATGACCAGCATGTTTCTGTATACTTAGCACCTGCTTCTTATGTGAATCCACATGCCTATGACTGGTACATTAGTTTGATCATGGTCTTAGTTGTTTGGTATTGATATGTTAATCTAATATGATACTTTGTTGTACCCCTGATCCCTTGAACCCTTAGGAGTTTCTGATTGTGTGCTCATATATGTTTCTGCCTGCTATATGTTTGCCCTTACTTGCTCCGCATCTGTCCCTCAAGTCCTATACCCCTGCTTGTGATTGTTGGACTATTCTTGGTCCTGATATGTGATGCTGAGCTTATTTTGAGAATGGTGTTATCTCTAGCTGTTTTTCATCAATTTAACCTTTTGTTATGAAAATCTATTTTCACTAAGTCTTTCTTTTTCAAACTGTTTAAAAACTGTTTTCTTACTTAACCTTTTCAAAACTATGTCAAGCAGTCTCACATATACTCTTAGATGTCTAGGTTCTGCCCCCTCTGTGTGAGCATTGCCTTGGGACCCTTGAGCTCCCTCTGAACTTTGACACACAAAGGCTGGCCATTCCACACTGCACTTAATCTATCTTGGCGATGAAATCTGGGTGTGATCACTGCCCGGGATCCCTTGAGGTCCTTAGGGAACTCTGACATACCCGGATTGTGAAAAGGCTGTGAAATATTACCTAGCACTGAGGACCTGGAGACTTGAGCCTATTCTGTAGGCTCCCTATAGTTAACTTCTTATTTTTCTTCTATTTCAGTTGTATAATTTATATCCCATGGTCTGTAATAATTAATTGTAAACAACTCTAGGGTCAGATAGTAAAAATGGGCGGGTGATATGCAGGTTGTAGTATAATTAAGGGTAGAGACCATATTTCTAGGTTTATTTTCTCTATGCGCAATAGCAGCCATGTTTAGGTACGACATGCCATGCATTAGATATCATCTACTTAGGCTCATATATACTGTTTTCCTTTCAGCATGTCATCATTCATTGCCCTCACTTAGAGATCCTGCCAATAGGACAAATAATTAAGTAAATTGCTATAAACGTGTCCTGAAGCTTCATTTAGAAGTCATATCATAGAATAAATAATGTTAACAAAACTGCAATCATGTCTCATCATGCTATACACATAGAGATCATGTTCTAGGTAAACAACGATTAAAATCGGTCACCTCTATTATTCCTGAAACGGTGCATAATATTGTGATTTTATGTGCATTTAGAAATCCTGTTTAGGTTACTATGCATCATGCTGCATTAGACATCATGCTATAGGATCTTATTCATTTAACTGCACTTAGTCTAGATACAGGTATCTAAAACAGTCCCATGTTCTAAACAACTGGTAATTAGTCTTTGCACATCTTCAACACCTACAATTGCATGTTATCTTACACTTAGGTAATCAACTTAAAAAATATAACCAGAACTGTCCTTTGTGATTAGTGTTCAACTGTCAGCATGCTTAAAACCAGTAGGCAAGCCTGATTAAGACTTTCCTCTCTGAGTTATGCAATAAATCTGTCTGTATTATCACTTAGATATGATTCTTAGGATCTGAACCTAATATGGACTTTAATTGTGTATGAGACATGCTGTTTATGTGCACTATTTGTGGAGGTCTTTGAGCCCTTTCCTGTTTATGGGCTACCCCCTTTATCTGTAGTTCTATTTGTTCATTATATGTCGCCTTAGCATTTTCACCTTTAAAACCTGAGGGTCTGCCTATCACCTCCTTTAGGATAGGAGTCCTAATTTCCTCTGGGACTAATAGGAAGGGACGGGTAACAGCATGCATTAGAGGTCGAGACCAACACTCGATTTAGTTGTTTTCACGGGGTGGGAAAGGGTAGAATATGGATATGATGATCGATGAGCTAATACCACGTGTAGCCCCTCTTCGAGGAGTGATTACCGGGTATTGCATTGATGTGATCCATATTATTATAAACCTAGGATACCTTTTATATGCTTAGCTCGTAATCCTTTTGAAAGTCTAATCTCCTTTACTATTTTCAAACATCCGCATGCTTAAGACTTAAATCCCCTCTTATTTGAGCCTTTACTTGTTATTTGCTAATTGTACAAATTCACAGAAACCATTTGGCCGGGAACCACACTTGTGGATCCTGAGGGGTGCCTAAAACCTTCCCCTTAGGATAATTTCAAGCCCTTACCCAATCTCTGGTTAGTAACGTAGTTATAATTAAACCCCTTAGGTGCCCTAACGCACAATTAAAATTATTAGGTGGCTACTCTTCAAAATATGCAAACCCCTTTCCCAAAAGGAATGAGTTGTCCCAACCAATATCATAAACCCCTTTCAACCAGCCCCGAAAGGAGCACTCGGGGAGAAAAGGGGAGCGTGACAACATGGCGATTCTGTTGGGGATATCCAGGCTTTTACCATTTCAAATTGTTTCGTGAATTTGTGTCTTTATTTTTAAGTACATGCACCCTTTCCTATTCCCTTTACATGCAATTGATTGTTTACTTCAAGTATTTACTTTTCTTCAAAGACGAAACTGTCATGTCCCTTTGTTTTCTTTTGTAACTGCCTTAAATCATTACTATTGTTTTTACCGATTTCTTTAACGTGTAAATACGTGACAACTTGTTTTAATACTTATTATTGCATAATCATTCTCAACATTCATACTCCACTCGTGCCAAACAAAATACTATAGCAACGCTTGATGAGTGGTTGCGCTCTTTCTATATTATTACCCACTAAATTCGGAAAGGCTTATTTGCGGTAAAACTAATAGATCAGCTGTGCAGTCGACGATTCCGTGGCTTTCCCCCTTGAGTTGTCCACTCAAGGGTATCGGTCTAAAACCCCATAGAAACCTTACTATGTCTCATTGTTGCATGCATCATGGTCAAACCTAGTCAAGCTAAAGTGTCCTCCACACGATATTTTTTAAGATAGCCTTATCCAAAAGTCCACCGGGTTTCCCTAAACCCAAACGGACGCCCTCACGTTCTGTGCATTTATTTGGAGAACTAAATGCTTTCTGCTAATTATTGATAGTAAATAGTCGAGTCCGATGGGGGTAAGGGCCTAACCTTATTTTCTTTTCAGAAAAATATGGCACGGAGTCCCCAGATTCAGCATGGTCTCCAATATCCACCCAAGAGTGTTGAGTTGGTGGGAGGATCTGCACTCTAGCGACAAAGCTATCGTGAGGAAACACTGGGGTAACCTACCATCTCTCCTGGAAATCCAGCCTAACAAAATGATAATAGAGGCTGCTACCATGTTCTGGGATCGTGAAAGGTTCGTGTTCCGCTTTGGGAACATCGAAATGACGCCTTTGATAGAAGAGATAAGAGGGTTGGCTAACCTAGTATGGGAAACTCCAGGGTTGTTGATGCATGAGAACCGCACAGGCAAAAGTTTCCTCAAAATGATGGGCTTGAAAAAGGACGCATAATTGGTATGTTTGGAGGATTCGTACATTCCTTTTTACTACTTGTACGAAAGGTATGGCTACAACAAATCATACCGTACCTACCATGACGAGTTTGCTATCACCTCTCTAGGACACGTCCATCGCCGAGTGTTCGCATTCATGGTTTGCTTTTTGGGTTTGATCGTGTTCCCGATGAAGAATGAAAGGATCCATACCAGGTCAGCCATGGTAACTAAGACCATAATGGAAGGGGTAGATGGGCAAGACTTCAGCATTGTGCCTATGATCATTGCAGACATATATCGGGTCTTAGAAAGGCGGTCAACAAGGAGCAAATCATTTCGAAGGTTGCAATTTATTACTTCAACTCTGGCTCATGGAACATCTCCAAAGAGGCGAATACCGACAAGACATTCACTGCAGAATGTGCGATGACCACAGTGCTTTCCATCACCCAAAGCGAATAAATTATATCCCCGACATGTTCGCTCAGCCTGAAAATGGTGAGGGATGGGTTGAGCTTTTTGATAACTTGACTGAAGAGCAGGTTCAATTGATGTTTGAATGGTTTCCGGCGGATGAGTTCATCATTCGATCCCGAGACGCACCATTTCTGATATTAATTGGTCTAAGGAGGGCATACCCTTACGTCCTTCTTCGAGTTATGAGGCAAGCAGGTAGGAAGCAAGTCATCCCTAGGGTCGAGAAGATGAGCCATCTTCGAGCTGACTTTCAAAATAATGACAGTCCTCACAGGTGCCAAGCTCAGCACTTGTGGCACTGCAAGGTTATACTTGAGAAAGACACCATCGAGCTAGGCAGGTATCATGCCGGTTGTACCCCTTTCTATCTTGGTTGTTAGAAGAGGATTTGGGTGGCCAGAGCAAGCCGGGGTACGTCCGAGGTCACAGGGTTAAAGATGAAAGGGCCGAGGCACAAGTCAAATACAACCAACTGCACAAAAGGATCCGGGAATATGAGGATGAGCACCACAAGATATATGAGTCCAATAAGAAACTGATTGAGGAATGGAAGGACATGGCTATCAACGCCAACAAGAGGCTGGGGTATTTGGAACGAGGTATAGTCGAGCTAGAAGAAAAGTTCATCAAAAGAGTCAAAGATTGTCAAAAGGCTGAGGGAGATGTAGGGGGTTACCTAGCCAGAACCTACCTGTTGCTGGGACTTCGCGAGCTAGAAAAACTGTACAATGAAAGCATGAATGCCGAGTTTGGGGAAGGTCCTTCTGGGACCAAGTAGATAGGAGTGTCTTTATTTTTCTATCAATGTAATAAGGCCAATGGCCATTAGTGACTTTTATTTCTCGTCTATCGTTTTGGGATTTGTCTATTTTTTCTTATCAATAAAATGAGGCATTTAGTATTTTAAGTTCTCCAAATCAATTTGTCGCTAGGCCTACCTCGGGCACAAAGAGGTTCCCAACTTAAGACGCGCTTTACATTTCCGCATTATGTGTTTAAATACTGCAATATTCTTTTCATAATCCTCACTGACTTGGTTACCTTTTATTTTTATTTCTTTTTCTTACTCCCCTTCCCAAAGGTTAGTTCGGGCATTCTGGCATCATCAGCCTATCGCACAAGATCCAAGGGCCCTCCACCTACTCCTCCTCCTAGTCCTCCTAAGGGCAAAGACAAAGGCAAAAGTAAGATGGAAGAGTCCAGCGGCACCAGAAAGGAGAATATGATTGAACGGGTAGAGGCCACTGATGGCCGAGGTATTCAGGTCCTGCATGAAAGCATGTCATCACTTGAACAGAAAGTGCTGAAGTTTTAGCAAGAACTCGATAAAGTTCGGAATCTGGCCAACTTGTCATTTTCCCTCAACGACCCCGACATCAACCTTCCAAATGCTCAAAACCCCGCACCTCCAAAATCATCCCGCACCTCACTATAACGCCACTCCCCCAAAGAACCATACTCTCCCGACGTAGTGCAATGCTTGAGACACCCCAAATAACACTCCACTACTCATCCCAGAACCTCAAAACCCCACAAAGGACCGTTTCCACACCTATAACAATCCCATCTATGTGGAAACCATGACCCACTCCACTCCGCCTATCTCACAGGCATCCGAGTCTGACGGAAAGGATTCACTTATCAAGAACCTTGCCGAGGAGCTTAGGAAACTAACCAGCCGAGTCCAGGGTGTTGAAGGAACCAAGGGAATTGAAGGGTTGAATTATGAAGACCTTTATATCCAACCTGATGTCGAAATGCCTGAGGGGAACAAACCTCCAAAGTTTGAAATATTTGACGGTACTGGTGATCCGAGAGTCCATCTGAGGACCTATTGCGACAAATTGGTTGTCGTTGGGAAAGATGAAAGAATCTGCATAAAGTTCATGAGGAGTTCGAAGGGAGACGCACTATCTTGCTACATCAGCCAAGACCCCAAGAAATGGTCAAACTAGGTAAGCATGGCGTCTGATTTTATGGACAGGTTTAGATTCAACACAGAGAATGCACCAGAGGTGTTCTAGATTCGAAATTTGAAGAAGAAACCCATACAAAACTTCCGCGAGTATGCTACTCGCTGGAGATCCGAAGCCGCTAAAGTCAGACCTGCTCTAGAGGAAAAACAGATGAACAAGTTCTTTGTCCGGGCCCAGGACCTGCAGTATTATGACCGGTTAATGATGGTTGAAGGCCACAAGTTCTCCGACAACATCAAATTAGGTGAGTGGATTGAAGAAGGCTGGCCTCCACCTCTGGCGACCTGAGGTCCACCTCTATGACCTCTACCTCCACCTCTAGCACCTCTACCCCCACCCATGGCTGGCTGGGCAGGCTGTGGAACACGTGGTGCTCGAGGGAAAAATCTGGCAAGGTGACCCAGATCGCCACAAGTGTAACAAGACCTCGGCTGCTAATGGAACTGAGTCTGACCCTATCGACCTGAATAACCACCTCGGAAACTCTGATGCGGCGGTGCACTGATGGAAGCTGGTGGTGCACTGTAAAGCTACTGATCAGAATAGTGCGTCTGATAACCACGACCACCTGAAGTACCATGGAAAACCTGGAGAGCTGACTGGATGGGTCTGGGAGGATGACCTCTGCCTGAAGAATCCCTGCCCCCAGATGAGGCTCCACTGAAACGACCGAAATGACGGGGCCTCTTGTCAGCCCCCTGACCACCACCCTATGACATAATCATCTCAATCCTCCTGGCCACATTGGCCGCATCCTGGAACGATATATCTGTATCTGACTCTCTAGCCATCTGAAGTCTGATAGGTCGGGCCAATCCCTCAATAAATCTCCAAACCCTCTCCCGATTAGTGGAAAGTATCATAATAGCATGTCGGGCTAGAGTGATGAACTTGGTATCGTACTGAGTTACTGACATAGATCCCTGCTGCAGACGCTCAAACTACCTTCGAAGGTCCTCTCTCTGAGTAATGGGAAGGAACTTCCCCAAAAATACCTCTGAGAATTGAGTCCAAGTAAAAGGTGCAGACCCGAATGGTCTGGCTAAGCAATAGTCTCTCCACCAACTCTTGGCTACACCAGATAACCGAAAAGTAGCGAAGTCAACTCCGTTGGACTCCACCATGCCCATGTTCCGAAGAACCTCATGGCACCTGTCCAAATAATCCTAGGGGTCCTCTGATGGTGAACCAGTAAAAGTAGTAGTGAATAACTTAGTGAACCTGTCCAGTCTCCACAAAGCATCTGCTGACATAACTGCTC
The DNA here is from genome assembly GCA_005239525.1 of Nicotiana knightiana. NCBI lineage: Eukaryota > Viridiplantae > Streptophyta > Magnoliopsida > Solanales > Solanaceae > Nicotiana > Nicotiana knightiana. Next base: position 69,518 of record ML431311.1, read on the forward strand.
CCTCTACTACCAGTGTTGCAATACCCATCTGATCTACTTCGGCTGGCTGAGGTGCCGGAGTCTGAAACTGTGGAGCTAGCTGCTCTGGCACGTGGGCAGCAAGATGCTGGGCACCTCCCCCAGCCTGAGAGACGGCTGGTGCTGTAGGAAGAAGACCCGCCTGTGCTACACTTTGCATGAGTTCGACTAGACGGACAAGGGCGTCCTGAAGCACTGGGGTAGCTATGAACCCCTCTGGGACCTGAGCTGGTTCAACTGGGACTGCCGGAACTGGGACCTCCTCGTCAGACTCGACCTGAGGGTCCTCCACAGGGGTTGCTACTCTAGGCTGAGCCCGGCCCCGGCTTCGGCCTCTAGCACGGCCTCGTCCTCGACCTCGACCCCTAGTAGGAGCTGTAGCAAGAGTGTCAGGCTGCTGAGCGAAACCAAGGGAAGTACGCGTCCTCGCCATCTGCGAGAGAATAGAGTAGAAACTCAATCAGTAATCAGAATTCATAGCGCACGAAAGAGAAGAAAAGAAATATGGAGTCATCCTAACTTCGAAGCCTCTAGGGGATAAATACAGACGTCTCCATACTGATCCCTCATACTCTACCAAGTTTTCCGTGAGTTAGACCTAAGTAACCTAGTGCTCTGATACCAACTTGTCACGCCCCGAAATCCCACCATCGGGCCGTGATGGCATCTAACGTTGAACCCACTAGACAAGCCAACGTGTATAGATAAACTGACATATAAACATCGATTTAACAGAATAAGCTACAAACAGTTCACAACTTAACAACGGAAATAAATAAATATTGTTTTCAAACTAAGTAAAGACAACATAATACATTGGCACATAATTTTTCCAAAACCTGGAGTCACAAACTCACGAACTATCTATAATAGTGCTAAATACGAAGTCTGAAAGGAAATACATGACTGTCTCTGAAACTAGAGGAGAAACAACATAGAAGTGAAGACAAAGGTAATGAAGTGATGCCAAGGCCCACAAACGCCAGTGGGTAGCTGGAAGACACTCCCACTAATAATGTCCTCTGGGTCCGGCTGCGTAATCTGCGCAACATAAAGAAGTGCAGGTGTAGCATCAGTATAACCGACCGCATGTACTGAGTAAGTGCCGAGCCTAACCTCGGCGAAGTAGTGACGAGGCTAAAACACGACAACCAAATGTACCTGTGCAGTTCGAATATATATATATATAAACAACGGAAGAGAAATATAGGAAGTAATCCATAAATAAGTGAAGGGGAACATGCTGTGGGGAGATAACAGTTTCATATAAGAAATCTTAACAAAGAAAGGAACAACAAGGTCAGAATATCACTAAGGACCAGAAATCACAAGCTTGCACGACATCACCCTTCGTGCTTTACTCTCGTCCTCATTATTTAGTGTATAATGTAATCAATGTAAATCATGGCACGACATCACCCTTCGTGCTTTTACTCTTGTCCTCACTATGCAATATATAATGTAATCAATGTAAATCATGGCACGGCATCACCCTTCATGCTTTTAGTCTCGTCCTCACTATGCAATGTATAATGTAATCAATGTAAATCATGGCACGACATCACCCTTCGTGCTTTTACTCTCTTTCCTCACAGTATAATCAATGAATATCGGTACGGAATTGTACATCGTACGGAACGACATCACCCTTCGTGCTTTACACTCTTCCTCACAATAGCGAACAGTGCACGACATCACCCTTCGTGCTTTACTCTTATTCTCACCAAGACAAGTGCACGACATCACCCTTCGTGGTTTACTCTCATACTCACCAAAACAAGTGCACATCATCACCCTTCGTGCTTTAACACTCCTCCTCACCCAAACAACAATCACAAACAAAGGGCAAGGGAGTAAACAGAATAGAAATAGAAATCCCGGCGAGGGAACATCAATTAACCAATTAAATCCCGGCAAGGGAACATCAATTAAATAATTAAATCCCGGCAAGGGAACAATACAACGATGACTCGGCAAGGGTATATTTCAATAACTCTTTCTCTTTCTTTCACTTTCATTTGCATGATTTATTCTATCACTTGAGCCGATGCTCCAAAGGATGTAATTATCTCATATTCCTTCATCATTCGTTTTACAATTTGAGCCAGTGCTCCAAAAATGTAATATCTCATATTTCTTCATTATTTGTTTCACAATTTGAGCCAATGCTCCAAAGATGTAATATCTCATATTTCTTCATTATACGTTTCACAATTTGAGCCAATGCTCCAAAGATGTATATCTCATATTCTTCATTATTCGTTTCACAATCTGAGCCAATGCTCCTCGAATTAAAGATCACAATTCCCTTCACATGCTCTTTACAACATATAGAAATCATCAATTAAGCATGGAAGTTAAAACAAAATCGGAATACTCGCAATAATAAGACTCACGGTCATGCTAGACACCAATGTATAGATACTCGTCACCATGCCTATACATCGTACTCTACAATTAGCAAGTAGCAAATAAGACTCAACTCCTATTCCCTCAAGGTAAGGTTAGACCAAACACTTACCTTGGGTCCAAAATATAGCAATCGATCCTCTAACACCGCCTTCCGTTTAGAATTCAACCCCAGAATGGTATTAGCTAGGCATAATCAACTCAAGTATATCAATAAGGATTCAATAATTCAATTACATAGCCTAATTACCCATTTCCATGCATTCTTCCAAAATAACAAAATTCAACCCCGGGTCCACTCGCTCAGATTCTTGTTATTCTCGAAGGGAACACTCACCCAAAGCCTAAGGATCATTAATATACGATCTCTACTTGATTTCATGGCCAATTCACAGAAAATTCTCAAGTGCTCACAAGTTCTAGGTTACTACCTAATTTCTTGAATTTTTGCACTAGCTTATGTAGTTAATTATGCTAGGATGCATGCATGAAACAAATTTCCAGGTAGAGTTCACTTACCTTATAGGACCTGGATGGAAGCTCTTAAAATGGAGGAAATCGCCTAAGGAAGAAGATGGAAAATGAGAAAAATGGGTTAAAACCCCGTATTTAAAACTTACTGCCTGAACAGTGATCTCGCACCTGCGGGGGACCGCACCTGCGACCAAGCACTTGCGAGAAGAATCTCGCACCTGCGGAATTGGGCTGGGGGGTCTGGGATCGCACCTGCGAAGTGGAGACCGCACCTGCAGTCTCGCACCTGCGAGAAATTCTCCGCACCTGCGATAACTGGTCAGGCCATTAGTGATCGCACCTGCGATGCCTAGGACCGCACCTGCGGTCTCGCACCTACGATTATGGGCACCGCACCTTCGGTCACACCAGAGCAGGTGCACCAGCAGCTTTGTTTGCTGGTTTTTAGCCCCGTTAGGTGCCCACAAGGCACCTGGGCCCACCCGAGCCCTAGTGCGAATATACCAATGAGTCCCAAATTATATTACGGACTTGATCGAGCCTTTGGAACACTCCAAACGACGCTAAAACTCGAAACCACACCCCCAAACCTCAAGAACCAAACTTAGGAATTTAAATCTTCTAAACTTCTCTAACAACGTGCCGAACTGACATCTACAACTCGGAATGATACCAAATTTCACAGATAACTCACATAACATCCTACGAACTTGTTTGTGCGATAAAATTGACAAAACAACATCATAAACATCGAATAAGCCTCAAAATCCATGTATTCTATCAAATTTCATAAAACATCAACGTTTGCATTTTCAGTCTGAAACACGTCAAACGAAATTCGATTTCAACCACACTTTACGGGAAGTGCTAAAACCATATATAAGACATGTACCAGGCGCCGACACTAAAATACGGGCCCGATATCATCACTTTGTAATCAGATTTTATTTTCAATTTCCATAAATATTTTCAGAAAACAATTTTACTCAAAAATTCATTTCTCGGGCTTGGGACCTCGGAATTCGATTCCGGGCATACGCCCAAGTCCCATATTTTCCTACGGACCCTCTGAGACCGTCAAATCACAGGTCCGGGTCCGTTTACCAAAAATGTTGACCGAGGTCAAATTTATTCATTTTAATATCAAATCTTAGCATGTTTCACAAAATTTCATATTTATGTTGTCCGGTTACGCGCCCAGACGGTGCATGCAAATCGAGACAACTACAGATGAGGTTTTCAAGGCCTCGAAATTACGGAATGGGTAATAAAATAGGTGATGACCCCTTTGGATCGTCACATTCTCCACCTCTAAAACAACCGTTTGTCCTCGAACGGACAAAAGAAGGAAGTACCTGAGTCGGGAAATAAATGAGTGTAACGGCTCCGCATATCGGACCCAGACTCCCAGGTCGATGCCTCAGGAGGCTGACCTCTCCACTGAACACGAATAGAAGGGAAACTGTTGGATCTCAACTGACGAACCTGTCGGTCTAGAATAGCTACCGGCTCCTCCACATAAGATAAGTCCTTGTCCAACAGGACAGTGCTGAAATCTAACACGTGGGCTGGATCACCGTGATACCTCCGAAGCATAGACACATGAAAAACTGGATGTATGACTGATAAGCTAGTCGGCAGTGCAAGTCTATAAGCCACCTCTCCCACTCGATCAAGAATCTCAAACGGACCAATGAACCTAGGGCTAAGCTTGCCCTTTTCCCCAAGTCTCATCACGCCCTTCATAGGCTACACTCGGAGCAATACTCGCTCACCAACCATAAAAGCCACATCTCGAACCTTGCGATCTGCATAACTCTTTTGCCTGGACTGAGATGTACGAAGCCTATCTTGAATGATCCGTACTTTCTCAAAGACCTCCTGAAACAAATATGTACCCAACAACCGAGCCTCTCCTGGCTCAAACCATCCAACTGGAGATCGACACCGCCTACCATATAAGGCCTCATAAGGAGCCATCTGAATACTCGACTGGTAGCTGTTGTTGTAGGAAAACTCTGTTGGGGAACAAACTCTCTCAAGAACATCTCTGAAACTGAGCCAAAGTGAGTGGGGCTGCATGAGTGGGGCTGGATCAACTGGCCTACTATCCTCGTAAGCCTTCTAGAACCTGTAGGCTACTCCTGATAACTGAAACATAGTAAAGGAAACTCCGCTCATCTCCACAATACCCATGGTGTAGAGAATATAGTGGAATTTCTCTAGAAAACCGGAAACATCCTCGGTAGCTGTGCCACTGTAAGTAGGAGGGTGATACTTTATGAACCTCTCAAGTCACAACTGCTCCTTCTCAAATACCTCTTCCCTGACCTTGGGCTGAACCAGAATAATAGGTAGCGTTGGCGTAACTCCCATGACCTGAGAAACATGGACTCGCTGCTTTGGAGTATGGGCTGTGATAGTCTGAGCTCCTCCCCTAGCCTGAGATGTAGCTGGTGCTAGGGGATTTAATCCCGCCTGACCTAGAGTTCTGAATATGCTAAAAAATTGTGCTATGGTCTCCTGAAGTGCAGGGGTGACAACATGTGCTTTGGGTGCATGCCCTCTAATCGGAGCAACTGGTGGCTCCTTAGTCGCTGCTCGAGCAGGTGCTCTAGGTGAACCATGTTCCCCTCCTCGGCCTCTACCTTGGCCCTGGCCTCTCGCGGCTCTACTAGGGGGCACATGTGTTTGATAATCGGATCCAGCAATGCGTATCCTCACCATCTGTGAGAGAATAAAAAGATAAAGACTCATATTTCAAAATCAACAAATTCACACGATAGAGAATAAAAAAAGTGGAATTTCCTATTAGTTCCGCAACCTCTTGAATATAAGTATAGATGTCTCTGTACCGATCCCCAAGACTCTATTAAACTTGCTTATGACTCGTAACACCTATGAACCTAGAGCTCTGATACCAACTTGTCACGACCTCATTTTCGCACCTTAGGACATCGTGATAGCACCTAGTCTCTAAGACTAGGTAACCCTAACATTCATTGATAGCTTAACAGAAATAACAAACCAAGATAAAGAAATAAAAGTGATAAAGCTCATAATAACGCCAAAGCATAACAACTATAAAGGGTAAACTATAGCAAAAGCAAGGACATAAGGTGACTCCGAGGCCTGTGAACTCCAATCAGGTATACCTTAAAGTCTCCGGAATGTATGGTCAAATAACGGATGCCTAGACTGAGCTGAAGTACCTGGATCTGCCCCAAAAATGTGCAGAATCATAGTATGAGTACACCACAACAGTATCTATTAAGTATCAAGCCTAACCTCGATAAAGTAGTGATGAGAACAGGTCAAGACACCTACCAGGATAAGACAAATTGAAATGAGTATAATATAGACTGGTCAGAGAACAAGGAAATGAATGATAACACAGTAATATAGAATAACAATATAATTTAAGGCAATAAAGAAAACAAGGAGTGAACACATGATAAGAACAACAATTTATTCAATGCGGACAAACACAAGTAAGGCAAATGAGGAAAATAACCAATATTGTTCAACCAACAAGTCTATTTAGCAAGAATGTAATACAAGAATCACAACCGAGGTATCATGCCTCATATCCACATTTCACAATTTAAAAAATCACGATATTTCCTTATACCACTGCATGAGACTTACATTTAGATATTTTGCAAACCTTTTTTCCGAAATAGCAAAACACACTTTAGAACCCTTATGTCGTTGCGTGGCTTTAAGTAATTCCCTTACTAGCAACATGCAGATAAATTCACCTTATGTCGTCGCATGCACATCAACCCTTATCCTTATACCGCCGCATGCGCATCAATATCATAACACAATAACAACTCGCACCATGAGTACCCATATGCCACAACTTGCCAAAATCAATAATACTAATGTTACCACAACATATAGCCCACCGCGAAACCACAATGTGAATAAGAATCTCAATGATAACAAAATGAATAAGAAATACTCAACGAGGAAAGAAATCTCAAGAATCAACAACCTCAACTTTAATGTGATAATAGCTTCCACAACTTCAACATCAATAAACCAACAAGAAGATATTCCCACGAATTTACAACTTCAAATAAGAGTAATTCAACAATAAAAGGGGTAACAAGACAATAAGAGAGGTAACAATATGTAACGATCCAACTGATCATTTGCATTTGCATTCTGTTCAACTGTTTGAAGTCTTGAGTAGCTTTATTTGATGTATTATGACTTGTGTGAATCATCGATTTTTGTTTTCAGGTGATTCGAGATTGATTTGGGAGAATGATTCTCAACCAGGAAACATTAAGTTGGAAGAGTTGACCAAGTTTGACTTTTGTGTATTTGACCTCGTATTGGAGTTTTGATAGTTACGTTCGGTCTGGATGATTGATTTTGGACTTTGGCGTATGTCCGAATTTACATTTGGATGTTTCTAGAAGGTTTTGGCACTATTTGGCGAAAGTTGGCAATTTGAAGCTTTTGGATGTACATATATTTGATCGAGAGTTGACTTTGATGATATTGATTCAGATTGTTGTTCCAAGAGTTGGGATACGTTCTTTATTTCATTTAAAACTTGTGTGCAAAATTTGAGGTCATTCCGAGTTGATTTGATATGGTTTGGCACGAGTTTTGGAAGTTGAGAGTTCAAAAGTTCATTAAGATTTATTCGAGGTTCGATTCGTAGTTTTTAGGCCCATGTTATGCTTTGGGACTTGTTGGTATGATCAGACATGGTCCCGAGGGGCTTAGGTGAGTTTTAGACGTGTTTTAGACCATCTTCGCTTCATGTGTGGTTGCTGGTAGCTGTTGGTATTGGTGTTGCGTGCCTGTGGTTGGCTTTACGCATGCGTGGTGGTCGCAGAAGTGAGGTCATTGACACACCTGTGATGAAGGCTGGAGATGGGTTGTGTCCGTAGATGTTGTGTAGAGTACGCATCTGCATGCAGTTGTTTGGTGCAGAAGTGAAAGGCTAGGCAGGGAAGAGCATCACAGATGCAAAGTATGAAGCACACCTGCGGGAGTGCATAAGCAGGAAATGTTACGCAGGAGAAAAAGGGCAGCTTGGTTGGGTTTTTCATAGAAGCGAGAAATCCTCGCACATGCGATATCGTAGAAGCGATACTTGGTTCACAAGTGTGAGAGGTCAATAATTAAGTGATTTTCCACATAAGCGGAGGGAAATACCTAAACACTTCCTATTTATTCGAGGCTTGAGTATTTCATTCACATTTTTGAGTTGGGGAGCTCTAGTTTGGGCGATTTTGAAGAGAATTTTCACCACATGGATTGGGGTAAGTATTTTCTACTTAATTTTGATTATATTTCATCATTCCATCTCCGATTTTTGGTATTTAATTGGTTATTTTGAAAGAGAAATTGGGGGATTTTTGTCTAAACTTTCCTAAAGCGAATATTTCAGTTTTGAACATCGGTTCAAAGTCGGATTTGATTGAAATTAGTATGGTTGGACTTGTAATTAAATGGGTTATCGGAATTTTTGAGTTTTGTTGGGTTCCAAGATGCGAGCTCGATATGACTTTTTGGGTTGACTTTGAGTTTTGACTAAGGATTCGACCTTTATCATTTGGGATGGTTTCCTAGGCATTATTTGATGTTTTGAGTTGTTTTTTGCTAGTTTCGGACGGTTCAGAGGTGGATTCGCGCGAGATGACATTTCTAGTGTTTCGGTTGTCTTTCTCGATATTTGATTTGACTTGCTTGAGGTAAGTATCTTATCTAAACTTTGTTGAGGCACTAGTTGCCAGATTTATTTGTGGTAGCTACGTGCTATGGGTGCACACATGTGTGGGGATTGAGCCCATGTGCAAGCACCGAGGTATTTATTCCATGGTCGGGGTACTACTTAGGCTACGATATTCCTTGAATTGACTACTAAGCTTTAAGTTGTGATGTTTCTCTTATTTGTAGCCTTGTTGTGAATTATTTAATCCATGTTTGAGGTTATATAGAGGCTAATTTCCAGAAAGAAATTGATAAATGCTATTTCTGTGATGAAATTGTTGATTTGAGGTATGATAGCACACTTCGCACATGCCTACACTTTAACATGTAATTTATACCAGTCCAAGAGAATAAGATCTGTTATTCATTCATCACATACATGTATTATTGTTTATTTTCTCTTGTGTGATATGATTGGACTGGATGCCTATGAGCACATCGGGTGGATTGTGTTGTTATGCCTGTGACCATACCGAGCGGACTGCATTGTTATGCCTATAAACACACCGGGCAAGTTGTGTTATTGTTCCCATGACCATTTCGGGCGAATTATACTATTATGCTTGTGACCACACAAGGCAGATTATGATATTGAGCCAGTGACCACACCGGGCTGGTAGCACAATGAATTGGTCATGCTTGCATGTGGATATGGATCCATCCCCCTAGGGTCACCCTATCATGTTTCTCTCTTGATTGTATACACATGCATTGTGAGAAACCGACAGGTTTCTAGTTGATTATAGCTCTGGAAGAGCTGGTCAGTGTTATTTGGATCGAGTTGCATGCTGCAACAAGACTTATTAACTTATTGTTATTTGGATTGGATTGCAATTGCAACAGAGTGATATTTGGTTATTTACATTTCATTTCTACTAGCAATTTTCTTGACAGTTTACCTGATTTATTTGCATACCTTCCTTATATGCTGGATTTTTTACTGAGTAGAACATTTTAAAACAAATAATTGTGAGCACCAATGTTATATCCCGCATTTTGTACGTAAAAGTTTCGTCGTAAGTTAATCGACGTAGACTCAGGGATGAGATTGTTTTTGAGGTTGTGAGAATTTATGCTATTTATAATAGGTGATAAGTAAAGTGCCGTGAAGGTTAAAGGGTAAACGAATTGAAGAAAGTGAGTTTCGTCAAAGTTTGTCAATTTGGATAAAATACGGTCCGAGCTATAATACCCAGTATTTATGGACTAGTGTCATACAAGGTACTACATGACCATGATAGTAACGTATAAGGTATGTTAAAAGTGAGTAGTATTTTAAGTAAGTTGAGATAATTCTTAATTATGTGGGTAATTGGTTGATTATTGACTAATGAGAGATTAATTAGTTAAATAAGACATTAGTGAATAATTAAGATTTTGGGATAAGATAAGGCCTAAGAGGCCCAAAAAAATGGCATCACCCCTTAAAATTAAAATGACTCTTAAAGTCTTGCATAAATGTCACATTTTGGAGGATTAAAGTGGCTTAGTCACCACTTGAAGTCGGCCCACACCCATTCAAACACACATAGAGATTTGTGACCATTTTGCGTCATTTGGCCTCTTAGATTTTCAAGATATTCAACTATAGTGTACTTTCTATTATGAAGTCATGTTAGAACATATTGAAGGAATATATAACAATTACCTATCACAATACCAAATAACATACGATGGAGCACTTGGCAGGCATTGGGTTTATGTTACTATTGTGAGATTTTGCAATTATAAGGGAATACAGTGCAATCTTTCTCAAGAGAATCAGTTAAGGTATGTTAAGGCTATCCCTTCTTTCCTTTTGGCATGATCTATACGACACAAACGAAACGAGCAAATGCACAACTTCCATAAATGACTCTATTTGTAGAAATGCTAGAGATGCTTATGTTCTTGATTCCCAAATGTCTTATTATTCTATCATTTGTTCATGGGTCTCAGAAAATACATAAGTTGATAAAGATTATTTCATGATATTAATCAAAGGCATAATGGTCTTACGACATTCCGAGAAATTTTATTGACGTACTTCTCATGCATTGCATTCATTAACATTGAACCATGATCAGATGGCGTTATATACGCGTATATATGTATATTATATTTATATGGAATATGGGAAAAGGTTACGGCGTTATATATTTACCACCACCTGATCAGCCGGTATATGTTGATGATTTTGCCCGCAATGGCCGAGATGATATGATGGGATGACCTCAGAGTCTTTATGATGTTATGTACACCTATACCTATGCATGATACGACATTATACGCACGTGCATGACATTATAAATGTTTCAGGATTTAAAAAGTTATTCAGATTTACAGGCAGAATTCTTTATTCTATGCGTCATCTATGTCTGTCATGTATTGATTTTCATACCTTATGTACTCAGTATATTATTTGTACTGGCGCCTTATTTCACGGGGCATGCATTTCATGCCTGCAGGTGTAGGTAGACAAGCTGAAGATCTCCCTCCTTAGGATCCTTGATTAGCGAGAGTTGGTGTGCTCCCTTTGATCCGGAGCTGCTTTTAATCTTGGTACGATATGTTTGTATACATATAGGGGTATGACGGGGCCCAGTCCTGTTCATGTACAGTTGTATATTCTAATAGAGGTCTATAGACAGTTATGTATAGTTGGATAGTATATGGCATTTTCGGCTTCCAGTTTTGGGTATATAGTTGTCTTTAGTAGCCTTGCCGGCTTGCCCTAATGTATTTCACATGTATATGTATATATGTCTTTTGGATAGGTTTCCCCCATATATGTTATTCATGTTTATATCTTAGATGCATGCTTAAGGGTGTTCGACAGATAGGACTCGGGTACTCGTCGCGGCCCATCGGTTTGGGTCGTGACAAAAATGGTATCAGAGCAGTTCTGTCCTAGGGTGTCTACAAACCGTGTCTAGTAGAGTCTTTTTTATGGGTGTGTTGTGCACCACACTTATAAAAAGGAGGCTCCCTAACATATAGGATGTTATCCTCTCTTCTTATCTTAGATCATGCAATATAAGAATTCATGTTCCTAACAATATGTTATATTTTCAGTGATGCCTCCAAAGACTACAACAGCCCAAAAGGGCAAGTCCGTGGCTGGTTAGACTACTAATCGAGAGCCACGAGTTACTAGGGCTCGGGGAGAGTCTCATAGTGAGATTCAATCTCAGACTTCACATACTCCTCCTTCTTTAGAAAAACTTCGAAGGGAACCAGCTCCAGCACCCCCCCCCCCCCCCCCCCCCCCCCC